>PVIA01011015.1:0-47556 GCA_004024845.1 Tonatia bakeri | reverse complement strand
TAGTTTCATGGAAAGTCCCAAGTGCTTTCTCCCTTTCTTTTTCTTTTAAACGTTTAATTTTGAAATAATTATAAACTCACAGGAAGTTGCCAAGGTAGTACAGACGGGTCCATGTGCGCTTTAGCCAGTTTCCCCAGTGGCTCCCTCTAATGTAGCTGCAGCACAACATGCAAACCGGGAATCTGGCCGCGGAGCAGTGCGTGTCTGACACCGGTACAGTGTACGTCTCTGGTGTGATGCCATTTTAGCACACACGCCGATTCGTGTAAGAAGCATTACAGTCAAGATACAGGACTATTCCATCACCACAAAGATCTCTTTCGTGTGGCCGATTTATGATGCTCGTTGCCTCCCTCCGATCACTAACCCCTGAGAACCACTAATGTGTTTTCCATCTCTACAATTTTGTCATTTCGAGAATGTAATATAAATGGAATCATATACTATGTGACCACCTTTCTCTGATAGTTTCATGGAAAGTCCCTAGTTCCTGCTCCCCTTTTTTAAACTTCTGATTGTCTTCTACATTTCAACCATGTACAGCTATTTTTAGCTCTGACATTTTATGATCTTAGTCAAAGAATCAAGTGCAAAAATGTAAAGTGACCTAGTCACTTTGCTAATTGCTATGGAAATTTGGATTTTTTTGGACAAAGCTCATTTTAAATGTATACATGCCTGCTGAATCTTATTTGTCTGAAGGGGTGGAGTATATGATTTGCAGGGGCATGTATTTCTCATGACCATCTCTTTAGCACCTGCTATAATGTTTGACACATAGTTGGTCTTTCATACATTTTTTTGCATGGAGGATGAATGAATAAACACCATTTTTACTTTGAGGAGGGGTGAGGTTGACGACTTGTGAGGTTATGTATCTCTGTGAGTGGACAGCTTGAGCTAAATGACCATCAGGAGGAAGATCAGGTTGATGGAAATGTTACTGGTGACTAATATCTCCTTACTTTGGGATTGCTTCCTCTCTGTGCTGCGGGGGTGTGCAACTGTCTCCCAGCCCAGGAAGAGGCGTAGACCCTTTCATTGGTGGCTAAGGGGGTCCTCCCTGGTGCAGCATGGGCTCCTGCTGCTGGTTTTCATGTCCAGGAGAAAAAGAGAGATCCTTCTCCTGAGTGCATCATGCTGTTCACCTCTATGGGGCATGGGATTACACAGGGTCTGGCACAGATAGTGCCCCTATTTCATTACAAAATCTTCAGCATGCAATTCTATAACATAACAATGTCACACATAAGCACACCATATGACATTTTAGGTGAAATGTTCAAACTGCTGTCCATCTCGTGTGAGACATTCACATGCCCTCCCAGCCATACTATAGCAGGTGTTACTTCTGCTGGAACTTGTATTTTAAGGTCTGGAATTGTTAGGTTGAAGGATTTTAAACTGATTTGTTATGTCATGGAGCATTGTTGAAAGCTTTTCATTGGTGCATGACATGACTATCATAATGCCCTCCTGAAAGCTAATCAATTGGAGAGAAACATCCAGGAGGAAAGACTGCGTGGGCAGGCAAGTGGTAACAAGAGCTTGAAAGACCTAGTGAATGAAAAGGCAAACTGTTCCCAATATAAGGGAAATTTTGTATCTGTATAATGCTTCTACTTTATAAAATGTTATTGTATTAATGCATTATATATTCACAACAATGACGTGAGTCAGGAAAGTGGGGGAAACGAGGCATAAAAAGGCATGTAACTCGCTCGAGGGCTTCTCCAGGCTGAGGGTAGAGTACAGGTGGCTGAGTTTTATTTCTGTTGTTAAAGCTTGGCCATGAGCTAACCAGTGAAGGGTTCACTCTGTTGGTCAGTACAAGACTGTTACTGAACAAAACAGGGGGGTTTGTCAGCCTGCCACTACAAAAGCCAAACTTGTGCAGCAGTTGCTGGTGAAAACAGAGAGGTTTTATTTGGATGCTGGCCAATCTGAGAGAATGGTGGACTCTCTGTCTCAAAGGCTGTCTTCTCTGTAAGACCACAACAAAGCCCAACCTCCCTCAGCAAGACCAAACCAAAAGTCAGTGCCCATAGTTCCCGGTCCATTTTAAAGTGCCATCCTTTGGAGCCTGCAGGTGGTTGCTAAGTGGTCATCCAGGTAACTTGGCTTGTTCCCAGCTTCTGCCTGTTTCAGGCTCCCCCCTGGAGTCTGGGTGTGGAGCTCCCATGGCCACACAGCTGCTAGGGCTGCTCCCAGGCCAGGAGTGTGGGAATGTACCTGCAGTGGTTTCCCCAGGCCCACTGAGAGGACAAGCCAGTGCATCGTCTGGGTGCAGGTCCTGAGCAGTGAGCCACGAGTGAGAGAGAGAGAGAGAAAATTTCTTTGTTCCCCTGGGATTATATTAACTTGTATGTAGGGTGGGTCAGGTGCTTTGTCAACACGACCAATCAACCTTTGTGGGCTTCGGGTGGGTCCACTTCCCATACAATCCCTTCCTTCCCCAGGCTAGACTGACAGGCCTCTTTTGCCCAGAACCTCCCTCTGCACCGTTTTGGCTTTTATGGCGCATGTGCCTGCTTTCCCCTGGCCCTACCTACCCCTGATCTGGCACCAAAGGGGCAGGGGGAGGGGCTTTGCAAGCGCTCAGTGTAAGAGCCCCCTCCTGTTGCCCTCTTGGTGGCAGAAGGGGAGGATACCTGGGACTCTGGGAACCATCCACACGTAACAGGAATGGGACCAGGTGCCTAGGACAGAGGGCTAAATCATATAGAATTGAAATGTTCCTGAAAGGAAGAATGGAGGCATTTTATTCAGAGATATCTTTGACCCAAAGGCATAGAGAACATTTCAGATATTCAAGTAAAATGTCACCAGATAGCATTTCCCAAGTTGCCACAAGCTTGTCCCTTTGCCTCAGTGTGTACTAAGGCAGGTGAGCAGACACAGTTCTTACTGCTGGGCAAACTGGCAAATGGCTTTACATAAACATGAGAAGGTATATTTGAAAAGCTCGGCTACCTTCTACATGGATTTGTCAATTGAAAATCTATTCAGAGTATGTAACACATAAAAACATCATTTCAATTTGTGGCCTATTTCTGTTAATAACAGTATGTAGTAAGACCCACTTATAAGAGGCTATGATGTTAATTTAACAAAATGATTCCAATTGACCCATACAAGACATTTTTCTGTCTGTTATGCTGGCACCATAATAGATGTCTTAATTTAATGAGCATATTATACTAATTGAAATAAAGACCTAGGGGTGTAGAAGTAGCAGAATAACACTTGCTAGTCATCACCAAAATATTAAATTCCTGACATGGAAGATCACCTTAACTATTATAGAATTAAAGGCAGGATATTCATTCAAAAAGGAAAAAAATAGCAATTTATGAGAAAACAATGGCAAATGGAATTTGTCGAAAAACAATTTCATGCAGAAATTAACAAAACCTTAAAAATTAAATACTACTGAAACAAAAATAAAAACAAAAAGTTAAATAAAGATGGTTAGGTAAATTAATATCAGGAAAACTAATGTAGACCTGAAAGTCTAAAATATTTTACAACAAATACAACAAACAATGTTACTATAAACACCTGTACCTTAGCACCACTCTTTTGGTGGGAATGGGACTTAGAATATCATCTGTTCTATCCTGTCTTGCAAATATCTGTTTGAAAAGTCTTCCTTGAACATCTGCCCTGTGCCAGGAACTCTGCTATGAAACAAGGACACAGTAATAAAACGGGCATTGCTTCTGCTGTCACAGAGCTTAGAGTTCAGCAAAACTTAATAAAACCATTATACAATAATAAGTCCAAATAAAAGTTCAAAATATGAAAAAGAAAGCATGTGAGGAAGGGAGCTGATCTGGTTTGGGTCAGAGGAGGAAAGCCAGGAGGAGCACTATTTAGGCAGAGATCTGAAGGGTGAGGAGGGTTAACCATGTAACGTGAGCTGAGAATGTTGAGAACATCACAGGCACAGAGGACCAGATCTGTGCCTAGAAGCAGCTTAGTGCTCCTAGGCACCCGAAAGAAATTCATGGTAGAGAAACCTAGGGAATGAGGAAGCACAATATGCATAGGAACTTGAGCAACAGGAGGGGACCAGAAAATGTGGTGCCTTCAAGGAGACACTGTCTTGGAGGACGCCCAGAAATAGAGCAATGGGTACACAGCAAAGGGCTCTCATGGGCGTGGCATTGGCAGACTGGTAAACACCGTGCTATCAGGGGGAGAATAGATGGGAAAAGCAGGATGGATGGGCAAAGGGGCAAGAATGGGCGTGTTCTGAGGAGGGTATCAGAGGAAACACGAAGTGGAGGACAGATCTGAAAAATCAGCAGAACTTGATAACTAGATGCTGTGGGATGTGGGAGAGGGAAACATAAATTTGCTACTTAGTGCTCTGGCTTATTGAAAACTGGGTAGGCAATAGTAAGGAGCGTTGAGCCAGGTTACACTGGAAGTGGAGTAGGTTTCAGGGCAGCTGGGAGATTAGGGAGACAGTGAGATCTTGGCTTCAGTTTTGAATGTGAGGCATTCGCAGTAGTTTTGCCAAGGCTATGATGTTTCCTAGTTCCAGAAGGTGCCATTCACACAGAATCCAATACAAGCTTTGCCCCTTGGGATGGTCACTTCAGTGCTGCTGTTTCAGCATTCGAGTGGAAATGGTGAGTAGATACACTGGGCTAGCTTTTCAAAGAAGCATCTGGGTTGAAAATATTTCATTGAATCTACAATGTCACCACTTAAAAATACAGCATTATTTTACATGCCACTAAGAAGGAGACAATTACAGCCACTACTATGGCATGCCATCCACTGTGAGACCCAGTCACATTCAAAGATGTGAAAATGTGAAAAAGTGAGCATCTTGTAATTGACATAGGCCTATGGTGGGTGGTTTTAATTGTGTGCATGGATGATGTCCCTCTGGAGTGTTGAGGGAGAGGAAAAGATAGCCTAAAAAGCAGTCTGAAGGAAGTATATTTATGACCTGGATGGAGGAGGATGATTCAAGAAAGTCAAAGAAGAAAGATTACGGAGAAAGTACAGAATACACAAAGATAGCCATGGAACTCATCAAAATAAAAACAGTAGTGAACTAGGAGCGTGCTATTTGGTTGTGTAGCAGGGATAGAAGTCATGTGAGTGGGTGGAGAGTGAGAGGTAGGGGAGAAAATAAAACGGTGGGTGTAGACAAATTTTTCAAGAAGTTTGTCTGTGAAGGGTGGGAGAGAGGCACGGGAGTAGCTGGGGAGAGAGAGTTGAGTAAAACTTCCTTTGTGAGATGAAAGAGATGTGGGCACGTTTGAAAGTCATTGGGAAAGGTTGAATATACGAGAGGGGAAAATATAGCTAATAGTATAAATGAATGAGACTATGGGAAATGGCAGGATGCACAGCACAGGTGCATGGATTGGTCTTTGACACCTACCGTTAGCGCAGGCACACAAAAAAGAAGGAAAGCACAGGGGATCCACCAGAACTGGGTTTTGCTAACTGGGTGCAAGAAAAGATGGAGAGAGAAAGAAGTTAGTAGTTCAGGAAAGAATGTTGCTCAGATTATTGCTCCTGAAGTCTAAGGTGAAGACCAAAGGGATGAAAGGGCAGGTCAGATGGGCTAAGAGATTTGAGAGGCCTTGATGGACAGGACTCTTACCCTATCAGCTATCTTCTTTCACTTGTACATTCTGCCTCCTTCAAGCAAATGGATCTTTCTCACTGGCTTTGAAACATACACCTGTCCAATCTTAAAATGACCTCATAGATGTAGTGCAGCTGCAAGTCCAGAGTAACACATCATTGTGGAGAGTGATTTCACAGGCAGAGCAGCTCTGGGTGGATAGAGTATGGCCATTGTCGTAGGTGACTTAAGTAAAAGAAGGAGAAAGTCTTCAGAGGAAGGAGAAAGTCTCTGGAGACAAAGGGTTTTGGTGAAACAAATCCTTTGATGTGATTGTTGATGCCACAAAGATAATGTAACTCACCGTGACTGGCACGGCTGTGAACAGGAAGTTGGTGGTGAGGGGCAGTGGATGTAGCTGAAGAGCAGGAACTGTAAAGGGGAGAGGTTTGTTTTTAAGAAAATCATTTCATTTTCAGAGTTTACCAATTGAGACGATATGGTCTTTGTGAAATAAATGACACAGGCAGGAAAAGACGGGGAGGAGGAAAGACAGAAAGAAAAGGTAGGGGAATCTAAACCTAACAAATTTTACTTAGAACGACACATTATCTCTTTCGTTCTCACCTCATTTGATATCAGAGCTTCTCCTGTAGCCAGGGAATGGAACCACTTCCTGTAAAGATTTGTCTGGTCTCTTGAAAACAGAGTCAGGTTAAGAATGCTTGGTCCTTACCCATGCTCAAAGGCCCTTCTGGAGTGGGTGCTTCAGCACTGAAGCCCCAGTTGAGCGGCCCAGGCCCTTACCCTGAGGATCCCTCTGCTGAGGCCTCTCGTGAATTGTCAAGAAAGTAGGGCTGTTTTTGAACCCTCCTGGGTCCTGCTCAGCCTTTGAACTACATTAAAGGGAAGAAGAAACAAGTGTAGGAAGTGAATTTTGACTCTTATTTGCTCTTCACAACCTTCTATAAGTGAGCCCCTGAGCTGTATTTTACCCTTGATACAGCTTTGGTGTTTTGCGCTACTGTCCAAGGACAGAAGAGTGGTAGAGACCTGAATGGATGTGCACAACCTTGAACTCTCCTGGAGCAGTAGAGGTTCATCCAAAAGAACTTGCCAGTCAGTCCTATTTATGGCCATTAATTGGGGAAACAGAGTTTTACTGGAATCATTCCTGTTTGTTTATTCCTTAAGATGAGACACAAAATGTGGCTTAGATTTGCATTGGACGCGTCATTTATGCAGTTATTTTTAACTTCAGCAGCGTGGCACTGGGGACGCACAGAGTCCCCTTACCCACCCCATACACCATCAGGGCGCATTGAAATTGAGAGGCCAGATTTAATGTGAATGTTACAGATCTCTCCCTGAGATAACATTTGTAGCTCCTTTTGGCCTCATTCCTTATTAGGATGAAACCAATTTAATGTTTATGCCACCACAGCAGACATTCCAATGTGATGGTCATCTTATACTGTTGGTAATTCATTGATTACTGTTTTATCCCATTTCAAAGTTTAATTTTTGTTCTTTTCAGCATCAGATCTTTGGAGTTTATGGATTTCTATATCCATGGGTGGTGTGGAGGGGGCATTGGACTGTGTAGTTGTGTGCCCCCACCCCTGTACTTTCGTTCTGCAGTGGCACGGAACTGGAGCCGCGGGGGTGCGAGCACTATGGGAAATGCACCCCGATGCTCTCTTGCCCATGGATCAAATGCATCCAGTGTTGCTTTACCGTGGAAAGAGTGTGGGCTCTGGAGCGAGATACTTCGGCGACTTCCTCATTTCTGACAACATCGACCCAATGATTTAATTTTTCTGAACCTCACCTTTCTTCACCATAATGTGGAAACAATTCCACCCTCATCCTAGGTTTTTTGAAAGCACTATGGGAGTAAGTGCCTTAGACATTTGCATAGCATCCAACACATGTGAGGTACACAATGGATGTTCTTTCTTTTTTGATGGAAGAATACATTCAAAAAGCTACAATGGATTACTTTTCAATTTCATGGTATACTAAAAAGAGAGAATACTTGTAAATCTTGATCAATATTACAATATAATAGAGGACTGACTTAGTATTAATCCAATCATTCTATTACTTGTTATTCTGGAAATGTGACATGATTTATTTCAGCAGTGATTTTATTTTAGCATCCTTTACTATGATTTAACCATGGGGGATCTTTGGCGCTGCTAACATTTATCAGAAAATAAAGCCAAGTATTTTTTTAGAAACATCAAAAAGGGAGCATTTGGGGAAATTGTTTCACTTTTAAAAATATATTATTTTTTTGCAAGGAGAAAGGGCAGGCATATGTGCGTGTGTTGTATATGCTCACTAACATTTAAATAGATCTCAAGGATGAATATGTTACCAAAAGTTCTTTTGAAAATGGCACACATATTTAGTTATTTTAGAAAGTATCTTTTGGGGAGGGCTGTTTTTTTCTCCCATACTAAAAGCTAAAATAATCTTTTTGGGATCTTATTAGTTATCTTTATCTTATAATACCTTACTAAAAATATCTTAAAGTATTTTGTCATTAAGAAATTTGGGATTACAGAGTTATAAAAGCATTCAGTTGATCAAAGATTTTGACTCTACATAACATAATCTTGAATAATGATTTTTTTGAGGGAATGGAAAAGATCAGAAGTTTTTCTTGTGTTTCAAGACAAGGTTGGCTAAATTTTAGCAAGTATGAATAGCGTGTACTTTGAAAATGCATGTAAAAACAAGTTTACTTTGAATTTCTGTTTTGCTTTTATCATCCCATGCCATATCTGGAAATTATTCAGTTTCCCTTCTCCATCATAATGTCTAATCCTAATTTATTTGAAAATATTTTAGAGTGCTTCTGAGGCAATTAGGACGTTATTAGGTGGCTGGATCTGAGGACTGACAAATTTTCTAAGTACATGGGCTTGTAGAGGATTGCTAGGGACAGTTAGCATTTGGTTTGATGACCCCATTATCTTGTGTAAGTCTTTCAGCCCCACTGTCAAGATCAGATTTATGGTCGTCACTGCATTGATGGAAACAAGCAAGCAAGTACTTCATGGCCAACGAGGCCGCAGACTTCTATAGTCCTAGCTGTGCTTTCCCCACTGCTAGCAACTCACCTACGATCTTAAGCAACTCTAGACAGCACGTAAAATCTTGCCTCTGGTCAGAACATTGTATAAAACAGGCATCAGGTTCTAGGAAGTGGTACAATGAAGGTACGTTCAAGGAAATATCAGTTGAGGTGAAATTATTATTTCTTTTCCTGTTCTTGGTTATCTTCTTTTTTTCTTTTTTAGGTTTATGCCAACAGGTCCCAGACTATGGGTTTGTGCACTATAGGCCTGTTCAGTATATTTGTAATTTGTAATTAGCCCTGTTAAGTAATTATGTTCTAAGTTCTTGCAACTTTAGATGAGGTTTGTGGACCAGCAGCGTGGGCAGCACCTGGACGCTAGTTAAAGATTCAGTCTTGCCTTGGGCCCAGACCTGTTCAGTCAGAAATTGCATTTTTAAAAAGACGCCCAAGGAATTTGAATGTACTGCCCTCAGCTAATATCTCAAAGAACGGTGAACACCGAAGGTGGTGCAAAATAATCCCTCCTGGTGTCTTAAATTTTATTTAAAATATGTAAGAAACGAACTAAGTTTATGCATATATACTCTGTGGGTTGACTCTGGCGCCCCCACGTGGTTCTGGACATTCAAAGGATCCAAGAGAACCAGACAGACAGCTCAGAGCCTTGCACAGAACTGCTTTCACTTTGTTCATTTGCTTTCAGTGTTTTGCAATAACGTGTAATTTTCCTGTGCCTCTTTAAGTGGAAAAGCTTTAAGCGATTCTCCCAAACAAAAAATTGCCAGGTAAAGTGCACAGTAACATTTCAAGGGCTGTTAGCATCACTTAATCCAAGTAGAAAGTCTTTGTTAGCCTAATTGAGACATTAAGAAAGCAATAAAAAAACAAAACCAAAAACCCGTGAACCGACCCTAAGTGCATATTTGCATATCAAAGCTTTATGAAACACCGGTTGCAATTTTGACATACATTAAAGCTGCTATAAAGATAAACTTAACTATAGCTGAATCAATCACATTGTTCTCACTGAAATATTATCAAATCAACATAAATTCTTTTCTCATATAATACATTATTAAATATTTTAATCACTTTTTAGGAAAAAAGTTTTCTATACCATTAAAAATGAAATAAAATTTATTTAAGATACATTTTTCATGTTCCCTAAATTTTAGGCTTTAAGATTCATAATTACGCAATATATTAATTCAATAACAAAATATATAAATTGTTAATTATATACACACACACTGACATAATACAGACATATATTACAAGGTTAAAAATTTTGTACTGGTAGAGGTGCATGTGAAAGAAAAGAAAGTTTCTGCTTTAACACCTGGAATAAAATGTAGTATGTAATTTCTCTTCAAAGGACATACAAAATAGTAAAACAACACAGTTGGCAAGATACTTGTTTTTTACTAGTAACCCTGAGAAGGAGTGTAAATGGTGACATTCATTATTAGGCAAACGGTTGCAAAATATTCTTGTTAGATTAAAAACAATTTAAGTATTGAATTAATAAACCAGACAATTTGTTTTTAAAATTTAATAAACTGAGTATAAGAGAAGAGCTAGTATTTTAAAAATGCCTCCTGTGAATGGTATAGAACTGTAGGGCAGTTCTAAGTGCTTTCTCTGTTTGGTCTCACACGAAGTGCACTTACCACAGAGGTCTTAAGAGCAACTGCACAGACACAGACAATGGGCCACCAGAGGGCAGGGTGTGGGGACACTAAAGGGTAAAGAGGACCAAATATGTGGTGACAGAAGATGATTTGACTTTGGGTGGTGGGCACACAATGCAATATACAGATCATGCATCAGAGAAATGTGCTCTTGAAACCTATATAATCTTATGACCAATGTCACCCTAAAAAAATTAATTAAAAAGGAACAGGTAGAAATCTGGTCAGTATCTCTTTAAAGATGAGAAATTGGAACATGAGGTAGTTACCACTTATTCTCACACTTTTAATAAAGGCATTTGTATTCAGGTCTGAAAAATGCACTTCCTTTTCTTTATTTTCTATTAAATCTCTGAATTATTTTAATTCCTCATATTTGGGGGATAGTGCTGGGAGGTCCCAAAGTTAGTGCCCTGAAGTTTGTCACCACTTGCGTTCTCTAACTTTTGGCTTATTTTCATGAGATAGCAAATAATTAGTTAATCATAATTAATCTAGATTCTTTTGCATGTGTTAGAATATTACCCCAACAATTAAATTTGTTAAGATGGTAGTATGGACAGGAATTTTTTGGTGTGCTTGATGAATATTGCACACACTTTTATTTCTGTAATTGCTGGGCAACAAACTTCCTTCTCCCCTTTCTTCTGGGCACCTGGCAAGACTAAGGTTTCCGGCCTCCCTGGAAGTCAGTAGGGTCCTTTGATTGAGTTTTTAATGGGGTTGTGGATTTCATCCAAGCAGACGGACCTGTCAGCCGGAATGCGTGCTTGGACTATCGTGGCAGCAAGAAATATAGATCGTATTTGGGTTTGTTTATCATAGAAGTTTATTCTATATTAACAATGCATTTTAGTAAAGTATGCCAAACTTATAGAATGCTTAATGCAGTATGTTTTAGTTTGTATTATTTTAAGTGAATTTTTTTTCTTCAGATTTTCACAGTTCTGTGTGTGTCTCTGTTGACCTTGCTTGGTTACTTTTCTCCTGTTTCTGGGCCCTGGTTTCTGGTTCATACACTGGTGGGCGAACCCATATTTAAATCTTACTTCCCATTGCATTTGATAGGAAAGCCTCTTGCAGCTTTTCTGGCTGCCTGCTTAAGGCTTTCTGCTAGGTTTGCTTAATGTACTGATTTGCACAGTGGGATAAGCTAGAAACATATTTTAAATCTGAAAGCTCACATTCTGCTGAACACAGCAAACACTGGGAGAGAGCACTAACATGGGCTGAATCTGTCAATCTTCCACACCCCTTTTGCAAAGGCTCCTGTTTAGCCCTCAAAAGGGGGAAGAATGCAGACTGTGTTGATGAAAAGTTGTCTTCCCATGTACCACTTGTATTACATTTGATGCTTCTGGCTGAAGAAATTATATGCTGAACATTAGCCAGTTTAGGAAGTAATCATACACACTTGACCACATCCATAACTGCTTTATACTCGCTTTGTGAGTCCCTGGTCATTACGGAGCCTTGAGAGGGAGAGGAAGTTAGGAAACTGTGCAAGAGTGGATCATTCCAGGACTGCTGACTTCCTCTGCTCCCAGGGATATAATTCAGAGCCCATTTCCAAGGTTCAGAGACTTTTCCCTTCATGAATCATAAAATTATTAGGCCCAGAAATCCTCGAGAGATGATCTAATACTAATTGCTGCATTTACATACACCACAGTCTACGAAGCAAAGTAAATTATTCAAAATCCCTGGGTGAATCATTTTCCCACTTAAAATCATCTTTACACAAATTACTGGAGGATGTAGGTGACAGATTCACAGGAAAATAATGAGACTGTGAGAGAAGGAAAAATTAGCCCTAAATTAAATGTTTCGAACACAAAGGAAGTTGCGAATAGAAGCCCCTTACCTGGAATAGGAATAAACCTGCTACTAAAAACTTCTTACATTTTGTTGCGTTTGACTCTTATAACCAAATCCGCACACTGGAGTGATTGGAAGTCTAGAGGAATTTTGCCACTTACTCTGAGAGAACAAAGTAGAAATACCTGCGACCAGAATTCAGGTTTTCTTTCCTCTGCTCCAGTAGTATTTCCTGCTTGTGATGCATGACCTGTATTACTGCTTCCTCACAATATGGTCTTCTTTCCCGATTCTCTCTAATTAAGGGAACCCAAGCACAGCTGGGGAAATTTCTGCCTAGTGTATGCACTTAGTTGGGAATTTTAGAGATTTTGCCAAATCAGCTCCCTTGGGAAAACATTATCAGGAGGCCTCCAGTTGCTGAATGGATAGGGCAGAGAAACACAGTCTGGTGAAGTAGCTTTCTTTGCAGTTAATGACCAAGTATGGGGGTGCCACATAATAAGCCTGGTTCAGAGAAAGTAATCTGAACAACCATTCCTAAAAGGATTCTTCGCGGAGGAATGTGGTTCTTGAGCCAGTGAAAACGAAAAGTGGCAGGATCCTTAACCCTCAGGCAAACACATACCTTAATTTTGATGACTACAATTTTTGCATAGAGAAACCCACAAAACTACTTTATTTTTCTTCTTTGATTTATAAATTATATTAAACCTTTTTACTTTTACTGTTGGCTTTTAAAGACCGACTTACCTGTGTTTACCCCTACTTAATTTTATTATTTAAAAGTGGTCTCGTTATAAAAAAGCGGATTGTTTCCCAGAATTTGCTATCCATGAAGACTTGTGAAGTCTTGATGGCATTCTCAGATTATACAGCTAGGAAACTGGTCATCTTACCCAAAACTTTAAGCCTAAGCAAATTTTAGTTTATTTCCTACACCACTCAGTCAACAAACTGCTCGTTGCTTTAACTCATTGGGCTACCAGACTGACAAAAACAATGTTGATTGGATCCAACCTAATCAAGAGTTTCTTAGCATCTTGAACAAAGCAACAAAATGAATTTGTAACAATTAGGATGCTGATAGAAACAATTAAAAAAAGACTCATTTCAAAGTGGCTCAGAGGCTCAGAAGGCTTATGGGCTCACGTAAGTGGAAGTCCACAACATTAGCAGTCCAGTGGCCCCAAATTCCTTTTCTCTTCTTTTTCTTGGTTCTGTTGATCCAGGGTGCCTTTCCTGAAGACGATTTTGCAGTTTACGGACATTGCATGACAATATTCAGCGGAAAGTATTGAGCACTGTTTTCTGTTATTCCAAGCAAGAGTCCTTCAGTCTACGCTGGATCTGACCATCTTAGCAGTATTAACTGTGGCTGGGGGAAGAGAGTGAACTGTTTAGTGTCAGCTAAGAAGGATCCATTCTGGAGCTGGGTTGGGGCAGTGGTGGTCAGTTTCTTTTGAACCACAGGTGTTGAATGGAAATAAAGGAATGAATGTTGAGTGGACAGCCAACATTGACCATGGGAGATTTGTTGAGAATTACTAAACCAACACTGTGCTGTAAAATATCTTTATTGTATTAGACTACATGCTTAATCACAGTGTAAGGGGAGAGTTTACAAATAACTACAGGATTTACTATAGTGTGGTTGTGCAGTGAATCTACCAATCTTTGCTTCCAAGTGTTCATTTCTAAAGATTTTGCCTACACATTTTTAGAAAGCCATTTTTTTTTACTTCCAGTGACCACACCTCCCTCATAACAGGATATATTATTCATTTTTGCTAGTTTTACAATAATTTAAATTTTATATTATTACCATAAAACTAAATAAAAATCTAGTAGGGCCTATTTTTGAAACTAATTAATCGTAGACTGAAATCTCTCTTCTTTAATAGGATAGAAAAATATTCTCTCCTTTCAAGCTTTCATTTTCTTTTCTTCCTTCCCTCTTTTTTCTTTCCCTTTCTCTCTCCATTCTTCCCCTTCGCTCTGTATCCCCAAACTCCTGTCTGTGGTGAATGCACATAGTCAGCTTACATGCTGCTGCTGTTATGTGACCACATCGATGATTATTCAGGCAATAATTCTGATAATTACAGACTACATTGCTTACCAAAAATGCTTTTATTTTGATTTATTTCAGAGTTTTCTCTAACATTTCATGACAAAAAATACACGTGGGAGACGTTTTCTAAGTTCTTGAATATGAGAACGTCTTTGTTGCCTCCCACCATGAGTGATTGCTTGGCTGGACACAGATTTGAGTGCAAATCGATAGTCATCTTAACTTTATAGAAGTGGAACAGCTTGCTTTTGAAATATAGAATTATAAAAAAGAATTATGGCATTGAAATGGTTTTCTCTTTTCTATGTTGCCTGATTTTCTGCCAGGATGGTGTTAGCTTGCTTCATTTTTTTTTTTTTTGTTGTTGTTGTTCTTGTAATTTTCAAGATCTGTTTTTGTCCGTTATTTTTCGTTAAATTTGCCTATATCCAGGTAGGCTTTTATTTTATTTATTTTTTTATTTAGTGCCTCAACTCTCTTTGGCTTAGTAAACTTATCTTCATTTTTATTTTCTTTGTTACTTCTTGATCTTCTGCAGAGAGTTTTTCTTCATCACATGTTTTTGGAATTCTTATGATGAACACAGGGGAATGCCTGGGTCAATCTTCCATGTTCCTATTATCTTTTCACTTACTGTATTGATCCCTTTGCTATTTTCTTCAGTGTTCTGGGTAGGTTAGGTTATATTTCTACCCTCTGGAGCCACCAATCTGCTGCTCACTGCCTCCACTGATTAATACTTAGAAACATAATTTTTATCTGGAAGCAACTTCTCCTTATCTCTAACTGTTCTATTTTATAGATGTATTGCCCTTTCGTATTTCATGGGCATTAAAAATGTGAGGCTTTCAAAGTTTTCTTCTGTTTCTATCAAGAAGGTTGTGTCATGGATAGAAATGATCTCTGATGCTTCAGAGAGATCTGCATGCTTATAAACTAATTTAAACATGTTTTATTTTTCTGTCTGTTCATCCTTACAGAAGATATAGGTTTTCCACTATTGAGAAGTGAAATAGTTTTAGCCAAGATTATATGGGACCGCAGTTAAAACTTTGGATTCACAAGCAGAGAAAGTATAAATGTAGGTTCGGTTTAATTTTTTTCCAAATTAGGGTTGAAGTTGTCTTTGAAGAGGGGAAGAACGCCGCTGCCAGAGGCATTTGCAAAGTAGAGTTTGATTCCTATGAGGTCTTCAAGTGTTAGCAGGGGGCGTCTGCAGTTAACTGTGACGACAGCCAGTTCTCACCACCCTGCTGCAGCATTTTTATGCCCAGTGTTGGGGGCATGTATTTATACCAAATACAAGCTTGGAAGGATTGCTGGTATCACAAGCTCACTGCTCTCTGTGGCAATATTTACTAAACACTATGGGACAAAGTAGTAGGTTTATATTTGTTTGTATGGAAGATAATACAATAATTAATAGGTAATACAAGAATGAACTCTGTTCAGGTACACACAGCAGTAAACCTTCTTTCACCTCACTCTGCATTTTCCAAAGCCTCTTTTGAGGTTGTAATTTTCACTCAGTGACTGACTCAGCACTCTGAATTAGGTTCTAGTTGGGTGACTAGCCACCTACTGCCAGGACGGTTTCTCCTTTGCATTTGTTACCCTGCAGGCTGGTTCTTCTCTTCAAACTGTCTTGACAAAAGCCTGGGTAGTGAAGATTCCTGAAGCTTCTGGTCTGTGTATAGCACCCTTTTTTAAAAAAAAATGTCTTATTCCTTTGGTCATTTCATTAAAAATTTGAGACGTGGAAGACATGAAAGAGAGGAGCTTATTTTGCTGTAAACATTTTTTATGTTTGGGTTTGAGTCCTTCTGCTCCTGCTCCACAATATTCTCTTCAGAGCCCCATCCTGGATGGGTCATTCCCTGAGACCAAACCCAAATTCAATTCTCAGTTTTTTTCTTTGTTTTGGTCTGTTATTGTTTGAAGCTACCATTAAAACAGATTCTTTCTTCTTTACATGGAATCCATCAGCTGTATAACCTGAACCTTTGATCTTATTATTTTTGTGTATATTGCCATTGCACAAATCTGTACAGAGCAGATTCCGCAGAATTTCTCCATGTCATTCTCTTCGAATTCCCTGAAGTAATTTCTGTCTTTGGTGATGGCTAGATTGGATAACTCTTCTTGTTTCCAGCAAAGAAAAGAGGAGTCATCTTCTGAAGGAATCTTGTCTGAAAAGCTCTCACTCCTACATTTTTTGCCTTTGGCTTATTAAACACAACTCCATTTCAAAGATGCTTCTGCTGTTGGTGCCAAGATCAGCCCAGGAGGCGGAGAAAGCGGTGTAGATATTTGCTTCTTCCATAAGAGGAAGATGAAGTTATTAGGGAGAAAGCCTCAGAGACTTATTTATGAAAAATTTAAAAATATTGTTTGCAAAACAAACTTTCTCCATAAGAACAAGATACTCTCAAAAGAGTGTTTCCAACAGACTGCTTCCATTTATTCTATCTAACACATTTGTTTAATCCTTTTACTTGTGAGTGACATTGACTAAAATCTATTTCAGGAGGTCAAGTATTTTGAGATGGTTTTTCCTTTCTGGATGGTGATAATATTACTATTTATAATCAGTTTTATTTCATTACAGGTCAAATCACAATGTTAACTAGATTGCATTATTTTTAAAATATATTTTTACTTTACTCAAGAGCCAAAATAAACCAAAGTTAGAATTTTGTCTCTTAGATATTAACTCTTTCATTCATATACAGGATGTAATGCAATCATGGCTTGCAATGAAAATAGGGATGAAACAATTTGCCAGTTTGTTGCTCCTTTGGTCCATGAAATAATACACAAAAAACATTAGCCTATATTCTTGAGCAGAGTAGGTGATGTGATGATGACAATGATGATGGTGATGATGATGCTGATAACAATGACGACGGTGATTATGATGTCATACTAGAGCCACATTTTCTCCCAATTGTCCAGGCTACTATTTGAGAAGCATCTTTACATAGTAGAAGTATTTTCTTAAAAGTTCCTTTCACTTCTAGTGTTTTAAGATGATCTTAGCTCTGTACTTACTCATGAAGATGCATTGCAAGAATGTCCTTTACTCCAACCTACATCTTCCCTTTCTCCAAATTCTACTTTGTTCTGGTTGTTCTTCACCTATGTGCCTCATGAGTAATGTAGTTGATCTAAGTGCATTCAATGCAGTAGAATTTTGTGTAGGCAAATTTTGCGAACCATCAGGGATTTCTGCACTTCCCTCAGAATGGTGGCTGTAGATAGTAGCTGAGGCAGCACCATTATTTGGATGATTTCCCAGAAGAAATCTGAAGATCTAAGAGTGATGGCGGGGAGAGATTTCCCCATTTGTCTATATTTTCATTGTAATTTAGGTCCCTGGAGAGGATCAATATATTTGGTATTTCTATTCCTTTTCTAAGCAATAGAGTTTCAAGCTTAAATGCTAATTCGACACTTTATTCTTTGTAAATGGCAGTCTACTGCCTGTGAGTAACACTCCTCCTTTATCCCAGAAGCTCGGCGGTATTCCGCCACTCCTGCCAACCCTAATCGTGGGTGTTTCCTCAAATGAGACCTCTGGTTTTTTTCTTGTTTCTCTTTCATCATTTCTTTCCCAGAGAGCTGATCTATTTTCACAGATTGGTGCTCACCTTAATATTTTCTGTGCTTATTTCATATTGTCTGTACTCTGTACTCACTTATGATTATCACAATAATAATAAACATTACAAGATTTCACCACTAATTACAAAACCAATTTCATAATATCTCTTCCAAATCAATAATCCTGTCCAAACTCTTTATTATGTCAATGCTTAATATGTTTAAATATTATCCTTTTCAAAGAAGGTATATTTTCTTTTTTTAAAAAGGATTTCATTTATTTATTTTTAAGGGAGAGGTAAAGGGAGGGAGAAAAAGAGGGAGAGAAACATCAATGTGGAGTTGCCTCTTGTGCACCCCCAACCCCCCAACTGGGGACCTGGCCTGCAACCCAGGCATGTGCACTGACTGGGAATCGAACCAGCAGCCCTTTGGTTGGCAGGCCCACACTCAGTCTACTGAGCTGCACCAGCCAGAGCTAAGAAGGTATATTTTCCAAAGTCCAAAGCCTATTCTCTCATTATTTTCATTTCCTCTAGATCTTTTAATAATCAAAGTATGGTCCATGGACCAATAACATTGAAGTCATCCAGGAGCTTGTTAGAAATGCAGAATCATGGGCCCTATTCCAGACTTTCTTGATCAGAATATACATTTTTAACAAGATCCCCAGGTAAAAGCATCATGTCTGAAACTTTAATGTGAAAACAAATAGCTTCACGCCTGGTTTTAACAATTTTAACAAGATTCGAGCAGGGTCTCGGGCAGGGTGTTGCTGCTGCTGAACCTCAGATCCCATTTTGAGTAGCAGGACTGCGGAGCAGTCCTGACAATGGCAGAATGCTGTATCTGCTCTCCAGAAAGGTCACTGCTGGCCGCATGGGGCTCGTAGCTGCCCTTTTGCAGCTATGGTCAATGCAGCAACACCTGGGGCACTTGGTGGGAATTTAATAAATACTAAGAAAGTGAAATTGAAAGACCTGATGCCATTAAAATTAAATTTCATTTCAGACTCTCTGGTACATACATTAAAAATAGGTAAGTAGATTGAAATATGTGTAGAGTTGCCAATAGCCACACCTCTTGTCTGACAGCAAATTGTCTTCATCTGAAATCAGGAGAGTGTATTATTCAAATCTCTCGTACTTCTTGTCTGTTCATTTGCACCAAGAAGCTGACATGATTTTTCAAAGCCCTGACTTGCATGGACTTGGGCATTACTGGAAACAGCACAGTGCTCCTATAGAAGGGATTTTGTTTTAGCACTGAATTTCCATAACTTTCTGGGCTTTTTCCTATTTCAGTACACCTATTTACTTATTTCTTATTGAAATTGATTTCAGTTGCCCTAGAAAACTTCAGGTTTTACAAAGGAACTGATAAATCCTGTTTCTCTGGATTTTTTTTTTTTTTAGGTTTGGAATGATGTACACACAGGACAATAAGAAATTTTGAACAACGAATTCTAGCAGGGGTTCCCAACCTGCGGCCCATGGGCTGCAGGCAGCCCAGGGTGGCTGTGAACGTGGCCCAACACAAAATCATAATTTTGCTTAAAACATTGTGAGATTTTTTTGTGATTACATGTCACAATGTATTTACCGTGTGGCCCAAGACAACTTTTCTCCCCGTGTGGCCCAGAGACTCCAAAAGGTTGGATGCTCCTGTAAATCTAGACCATTAGGAGGTTTTAGTTTTAGGGTGACTCAATTATTTTAAATATAACAATTTAATGTGATTTTCAAAATAAAATCTAATTTTTAAGATAAAATATCGTTTTGTCAAAGTGTAATTAAATTTATTTAAAAATAATTGCACTGCTATTGTAACAACTGTTATATATACACTTTAATGTAAATAGTGTGCTTCTGTTTTTGCCAATGGGATAAAACATATTCACTTAGCAGATATTAATCTGATCGTAAACACTATGAGAATAAAGAAGGCGCGATCAGAGGCAGGACTGCGGTGAGCATTCACGCGGGAGGGAGAAACGGGTCTAAGAGAGGGCAGAGGGCTGTGTCACAGGGCGCCCTCTGCTGGCTGGAGCTGGATCCAAGCCAACGGTCCAGCTGCTTTTTTCAGTCTTCCCAACCCCCCCCTTCCGGAGTCTACACCTGAAATGGAGAGTTGAAGAGTTTATTGTTTCCCTTCCCGGATGCTCAATCTCTGCCAATGTCACATCTCTTCTTTTGATTACCAACTTCATAACTTGCAATCTCAGGGACAGCACTGTCTCCATAAGCTTATTTCATTTATCAAAAGGAGCAGCAGGGGATGTGAGTACCAGACCTCCCGCAGATTAAGGCACAGTTAAGTCCATACACTTATGAGACCTGTGAGTATTATGAACACCATGGAGTTGTATGGGAGCTTACTTCAGGAGTATCCTTGCTTTGATCCTTTGAGAATTTTATGTGAGTTTTCTTTTTTCTTTCCATTCAAAGTGGGTCATTAAGGATGGTCATTTGCTGAAAGATGAACCCTAGGGGCTCTAAGGTCAATGGAAATGAAGTAGATCCTTAAAAGTTAAGGAATGCAAGCGCAGCTTTAGAAAGTGTATGGAAAAGAATGATAAGTGTTTGCATTTAGTACATCTAAGGAGAGACATGATATGTGCTTATCTGCTGCGAACAATGCACGCACACCACTGCCCTTGCTCAGAAAAAATACCCTTGTCACATTCCTTCGGTATAAATGAAGCCGCTGTCCCCACACCGCAGCGCTGCAATTGATTTAACCTTCTAGGTAAGATGAATTTTACCATAGGTCATAGCATTCTCTGTTCTTTTTTGTTTTTAATAGTTTTCTTTACACTTATTATAAATACCAGTGTAAATAAAAGTATGGCAAATGCGATGCTTCATTTTCTTCCTCTTTTTCTGTAGAATCTTGGTGTAACTATAAAATACATGTCTTGTTTCACTTTTGAAAATTAAACTAATACAGTTAGAGGTTATTAACACAACCCTCTTCATGGCGAAAATCATGTCTGTTTAATAAACTATGATCTCCTTTTGTTTAGAATTATTTCTAGTACTTAGAAGACATTATATCAATTTCTTATGTTGGATAAGTGATTGCATAAATAATGAGGAAATTATAGGACTGAGAGTGAAGATCAGTCAGTCAGTTATTAGCCTAAAGATGGAAATTTTATAAACAGAGGCCATTTGAACTGATTCTGGTAGAAATAAGAAAAATTTTTAAAACTCTTCATAACTTCAATCAACATTCCTTACAGTGCAATAAAAACAAAGTAGTTTATGGGAAAGACTGTGTCTTCATACATTTGGACCTCTGGATTAGCAGTATTATATAAAGCTTGTCTCTTCTCTCAAGACAGCTTCAACCAGTTCACATCTTCTCTCGGAAGATCTCTGCTGATGCTTAGCATTTGATGCCTGCCAATGACCTTGTTCACTGCCTTCACAGAATTCATTGCCTGGGATAACTTTTATTTTACAAACAAAAATACTCTTCTCTTAAGGTAAGTAGGAAGAATGACCAGGCTTGAATTTGGGGTCTTTCTAAAAAATTATACACAGTTCAATTCTACCACATATTTTAAACTTCATGCTTTGCACCGTATTTATTTCAGACTAAATAATCCAGTTTGCTGATCATTAAAGTTTTCCTACTCATGGACAATTCCATGGAAAATTGTTAACTTCTGGTTCATTAGTTGATGATTTTGTTGTAATCACCAGCAAAATAACTAAAATTTAATGACCAAAACTCATATGAAATGAAGAGTGAGACTTGAAATAAGTATCTGGGTGCTGATTGTTTCTGTTGATCAAAATCTCTCAAACCTTTGGTGCATTTAGCCCGTGCAAACATAAACTTGTAATCTTGGAGACAATTCTATGAGAAATTGCTAGAGCCTTAGAGAATAGTATACACATATAACCTGTGTTTATATAAAACCTAAACTTTGATTAAATACCTTCTTATTTATATCTTACAATGAAGGAAACAAAAATTACATCTAAGTAGTCTTGGGAGAAACATGATGTAATTATCAAATGATCAGAGCTGATATTCAGAGCTGATCTTTTGTCTGACAAATTTCAACATATCCTCTTTTTAGGAGAAGAAATAAGAATTTAATCCTTTATTACAAGCAATGCTTTAGGTGCAATAAATTCAACCATTTTACCTGTCTTTTTTGTGAATGCTATCCAACTTTTCAGTTAATTGATGCTTCTTCACTGTTAATATGGTTTATCTAGGGGTGACTTATGAGACCAAAACTAATTATTTCACACTGTTATGTTCCCTTAATCGTCTCACATTTTTAACACAGGATTACACCTTTTCTTAACCTGTTTAGAGTGCCTTGATTAATGTCACTCATGTATTTGCGACTGTGATTCTGCATCTTCATGCAGGCAGCGGGGAACAGAGAGTCAGACATTTCATTTGAATATACAGGAGTTGGCGAGAGTAGGTTTATGGTTGTGAGTACACAAAGCAGAGTTTATTATTATATTATTATTTATTTATTTATTAATTCTTGTATTATTTATTATTATTAACCTACTTCCCCCCCATTCAGATTGTGCTGTCTCATTATCATAAAACCCCTCTTGACCTGGCCACTGTCAGACACTGGCCAAAAGAGAGGGTGATTCAGTGCAGCTGTGATCCTCTCCCTGCAGCATTCAAATGTCCTGATGTGGCCACAGTCAGTCCTTTTTCCTGAATGGGATGATCATAATGAAGATTAGCATATACAAAATGCTGATTGTGTACACTGTGAGTCATTTTGCATGTATTATATCCTTTAGAATTAAACCCCAAATCCTTAATCCATTGTACACATCTGTTGGGGTCCTGGCAAGATTCATTTATGGCACATTTATTCTGGGTAATTTGAAGAAACTTCAGTAAAGGCACTATCTATAGGTCTGTAGGCAGTTCTAGTTGAAAACCACTGGTACTGTGCCTCAGAGAACAAAACCGTGGGGCTAGCAAAGGAAGGAGGCTGTTCCCACCCGGCCTGAAGGTGCAGGGAGATGGAGTGGTTTAGGGAAATTTGGAGAGAGTGGCGGTGTGGAGAGGGGCAACTAGAGGAAGCTGTGGCTCTCAAGGAAGAGCTCAGCT
The DNA here is from genome assembly GCA_004024845.1 of Tonatia bakeri. Taxonomy (NCBI): domain Eukaryota; kingdom Metazoa; phylum Chordata; class Mammalia; order Chiroptera; family Phyllostomidae; genus Tonatia; species Tonatia bakeri. The sequence goes on along the minus strand of PVIA01011015.1, from coordinate 24,574 downwards.
GCCCGTCCGGGAGGCAGGGGGGAGGATGACATCTCTCTCTCTCTCTCCTGCAGCATTCTGAGCTCCTGCTAGTGCCCTGACTGGCTGGACCCAGATGAAGAGGACTCTTTAATTGGAGTAGAAGCCAGCCTCCTGAGCACAAAACAGGATGGAGAGGGATGAAGAGGGAATTTAAAGAGGCAAATGGAAGGCAGATGAGTAGTCCCTAGTCTACCCCATGCCCGGTTCACTTCTATACCAGTCTATACTGCCCAGGCCTGGTTCACTTCCAGCCCAGTCTACACTGCCCAGGCCTGGTTCACTTCCAGCCCAGTCTACACTGCCCAGGCCTGGTTCACTTCCAGCCCAGTATATGTTGCTCATACACAGATTTTGAATGGCTTCAACTACTATTTGTTTTATCAGTTACTTTACTCCTATCTGTATTTTTTTCCTAAAATTTAAGCTCCCACAAACCCTAGGGTCATTTTATTTTTTGACCCGCATGCTACAAAGACTCTCTTCTGGAGTTTAGACAGGACTGGCTTTCTCAGTCATTTGTGTGAGGTCTCCAGGGTCATCTCCTTTCAGAGCCCTTTTTTCACTGTGCCATCTGCCTTTCTCCCTGTCACCACTTATTTTTTTACAGGTCATTTCCTTTTTTTAAACCTAACACATATCATGTCGTGATAATCTTCTTGTTTACTCCTTTCTTCATTAGAATTTGAGTGTATAGGGCAAAGACTGAGTATCTTCTTGATCACTGTATTTTTCAGAGGTTAGAATAGCTCTTGGCATGTAGCTGCAGTTCACTAATTTAGAAACAACCTCTATATAATTAGGTCCTTATAACAATCTTCCTCATTTTACAGATGCAAACCTGAGGGACAGCTACACAGATAGGACTAAAGTGCAAACACAGGTATTGTTAACCTCTCTCACTCCGGCGTGAGAGATCTAACTACTAAGTCACAGAGCCTCTTAAGAGGCTGACAGGAACAACGTTACGTCTTTGTTCATGGCCTGGCAGAGGTAATGAAGCTTTAAAGGGTGACTAACTTGTAAACAAGGGAATAGGTGAGTGATGTAAATTCTGAGTCCCTGTTAGCAGCAGAAGAGAGGGGAGAATTTAGAATTCCTAACTGCAGGTTAAGTAAATCTATATAATGGTAGTTCCAGAATACGCCTTTGGACTGTAAACATTTTCCAATCGGCCGTATTTCATACAGAAAGCAACTTCTGTTCTGCATTGCTTCTCATGATGGTTAGGCAAAAACAGCAACAGCTTGTTTGCAGAAATGCTAGCTCTTCGGATTACAAAATAAATTATAAATATGCACGTTTAGTTCTTGTTGAAAAGAATAGGTACGACTTATATCCTTTCCTCCTTTTATATTTCAATTAAGCTTGTTTCTTTGCCTTCTCTTGCTTTTTGAATCAGATCCAGTTGAAATGTGGAAAGGAATGTCACCTTTGGTCAAAACTGGACATTTTTCCATGACAGAGTCCGTTCCACTATTCTTCCCTGGTCTTTGTTACACAAAATGGAAACAAAAGCTGATAAAGATGTTGGCATGAGCGGTGGGAGTGGGAGGCACTAGGAATGGGGAGAGGAGAATGGGAGAAAATATGTTTTAAGCGTTCACAAAGATATTGTTCCACAGTTTCTTTCTGTGTACAACTCCTCGGGGAACAACCCATCTGCTGGCACTCTTGCTTTCCATTCCGTGCACATGTCTCACTCTCTCACTCGAATCCACTGTGCTCTGTTTCACAGAAAGCAGTGTGCGGAGGAAGAGATACAGGCTACCTCACCTCCCTGAACTCTCAGAAATCCTCACCTTGGCACTCTCTTTCCCAATTTAAAAATTTGTTTTTGTTTGGCAATGAGAGATAAAGCATTCTATCTTTATAATCATTCTATTTTATTGATTTTTGCTTCCTAAACTTCCAAAACTGTCCTTCTTACCAGGGTTGTGTTTTCGTGCTATTTTGAAGTCAGATTCCTGGTCAATAGGTGTTTACCTACTCCATGGTAGCAAGACCTGTCTTAACCACTCATCACGTTGAGGGCTCTCAACATGTGCCTGGAGTACATCACTCTTCACCTGGTAGCTGGCCATTTTTGTAGTGAATATGACCTTCATCCAAGATTTCAGCAACTCTTTAAAAATTAATTAATTAATATTTTTTATCCTCACCCCAAGACATGTTCATTGATTTTATAGAAAGGGGAAGGGAGCAAGGGAGGGAGAGAAATATTGATGTGTGAGAGAAACATTGGTTGTTTGCCTCTCAACCAGGGACTGAACCCAAAACTTAAGCGTGTGCCCTGACCAGGAATTGAACCTGTGACCTTTCGGTTTATGGGACAACACTCCAACCAACTGAGCCACACTGACCAGGGCTCAGCAACTCCTAATCTGTTTCTTAGTGACACTAAACACAGGATAGTTGTCAAAATATATTTATTGTTTCAAACATTACAGTGAGGTTGGAAAGAATATTGGATCAAAATAGAGGTCAGCTTGAAATAGCCTTTTGCTCTCCTAGAGCACTACTAATTAGCGTAATTATACTTTTCACAAGGTCATATGACCTTATTTTTTCTGCTTATGTAATAAATATATCTTCCTGTGGTCCTGTTTTATTGAAGTCAAATCTGGCGTGAAGCAAATTATTGCCACTCTTGCCTTCAGAACAGGCTAATGCTAACTAACTACCTTGAATTGAGATGACCTTAAGTGGTCCATTTCTTTGGTTGTTATATATTTTTAAATTTCAAGTTGGACTGAGAATTACATAAGAAAATCATGAGTTTGGACTTTTAACAAAAGCTGCATTGCTCAAACGTCATCTCAGGGAAAGAGAATCAGTTGAGACTTTGGAAAATCGGTTACGATGAAAAGCTTCACAAATGTAGAGCATTATTACCACTATGTCAACTGAGTAGCTCATCACTGGATTGTGTGACTAGGGTTTTCAAGAATGGCATTTGTGATGTGAGATGGTTTGCTTTTGCCCTGATTAGATTGCATTTGATTTTGGGGGCCATGTTTGCCACATACCCTTTGCTGTTACCACGCTTGAAATTGTCTGTGCCTTTAATAAGATAACACCTTCTATGCTTCCTCCATGATTCACTGGAGCCCAGACTGCACTTGGTTCCTGGTTCATGGCAGTTTGGACAAGTACTGTTCTCAAGCCTGAATGAAGTATTGTTGTTCAAGGGGACTACTGCCTCTTCTGTCTGGTGGATTTTAGTTCAATTTTGCAAAGTCCTTTGAAGCTGGGAAGTCAGATGCTGCTGGCCCACTTGAGATTTGATAGCTCTCCGACTGCAGGTGGCCTTGTGTTACAAGTCCAGAGCCTGACATATGACATGCAGTTAGTATAATCTTCACTAAATTTTCTTTGAGAATGCATAATAATTTTTTCTAGCAGGTAACAGTAGGCTTATAAATGAAGACAATGAGTCAGAGATGAAAATTAGGGGAAGTATGACATAGCAGAGGTATCATGAGAGCAGCAGGAGCAAGCAAATTCAACAGACGTGTCAGCCCATTTTTGAGTTTTTGGAATCTGAGTATATGGGAGGGGTGAGTATTAAGGGCATAGGTTATAATGTCTCTCTTCCTATTCCACTCTATTTGCCTTTTGTAACATTTATACTCTTTGAAGCCTCTCGGAATTTGAAGCAGACTGCATGGCGTGTGGCTAGGAAACATGACAGGGAGGCCTCAAAGAAGATGGTCTTTGTGTTTGTTTATTTCACCCTTAGTGAACAAGGTCGACATAAGTGATATGCACACAAAGTGGCCCATAACCCCGTCAGGCAGCCCCAGACTCAGGCGTACCCGGGTATTTAAACCGTTTGACTATGACTCTCCCTGTCACATGCAGCACACTTCTCTCCAATTCTTCAAGCAACAGTGGAATAACAGGGGCACTCTGAGAACTCCGACCCCCCGTTTTGTTCGTTTTTGCCTTTCCTTCTCTTCAACTTAGTTTTATTTTAACCTTTTGTACAGTTACCTCTTTTCTTCTCAGAATAGTCATTTGGCCAGAAGGTCTTATCAACCTCTGAACACTTTTTAGTGGCTCGTATTACTGTGACTGTAATTCATGGAAAGCAGAGAGTTCCATTCGTGGTCCCAGGCCCTTGCACCTCACTTTTTGGAGGGTCCTTGTGGTGAACATCCAATTGGATCCTCTACCCCTAGAGTCCAGGGGTATGTTTTGGCTTCAGAGTAGGAACCAGGAACTGTATCTGATTCTCTTACATTAGAATAATCTCGGCCATTGTAACCCATAACATTCATATACTGTATTTCTTCTTTTTCCCTGCTTCTGTCTCCATTATTCGAATACTTGTTTTACGCAGTCAATTTTTCAACACATGGGCTTCCTTTTCAAAACGTTTAACTCCAGTTTCCCCCAGTCATGTTGATATTCATACTCTCACCTTGACCATTGTTATAATAATACTAATAAGAATTAATAATAATAATGGGTAACATTTATTGAACACTTACTATATGCCAAAGATTTTTTTCAGCATTTAGTTATATTTTCATTCAGCTCTTGAGCAGTGCTTTGAATTAGATACCTTCATTATCCTTATTTTGCAAATTAAGAAACCTAGTGCAAGGGGAGTTAATCTTTCTTGCTACAAATCTCATAGTTAATAGTTAACAGAGGGGATTCCAAACTGTGTCTCAATTTAGAGCCTGTATAAACTTGTGAACCATTAGTTTACTTATTTCCCATTATACAATGCGGTGTTATCAACGATAGTCTCCATGCTATTCATTAGATCCTCAGACCTTATTCATTTTATAACTGAAAGATTGTGGCCTTTTCCTGGCCTCTCCCTATCCCCCAGCCCCCGGGAAGCTCTTTTCTGCTCTCAGAGCCTGTATGCCTTACATGGTATAGTCAGGCCCGCTTGTGAAGGAAGTATTTATGACCATACTCTGGTTACCATCCCAAGCTTAGAGGAAAGTAACTGAAAAGTATAAACTTTTATTTCTCTTTTTGTTTTATTATATTATTATATGCTGAATAAAAAATCTGCTCTGGCAGAGATGAGTTCAAATATGGGAGACAGGAGTCCTCACACAGGGCTTCAGCCTCACTAAGGCGGGTCTGGGGAGAGCCTGGGCCAGGAACCAAGGCACCACCTGGGCAGCCGCGCCCATGGGAGTGAGGCAGGGTCACCGCTGGGACTCATGACCTGGCTCTCTGCTCAGAAGTCTTCAGACAAGCACCCAGGCCCATCTGAGACTGTTGCCTGCTCAAAACTCCTCCTTTCCTTAGGAAGAAACTGTGGCCAAGTTGGTTCTTGCTTGAACTAACATTTGCAAACCCGCTGATAGAACTGTGACTGAGGCACGGGTTTTACGTCATAAATTTTGGTCAGAAAAAACACACAAATTGAGTATGTGATTCACCCATAGCTCTTAAAATTCCCAGAAGTCATTTCCCACCAATGATCATGTTATTATATAACATGAAAGATAAACTGTTCAAGGACTAAGATACCATGAGATTATGGTTATAGGAAGTTACATATGTCAATGACTTTGGTGTGATTTAGTCATATTTCTAGTAGACGTTTTTCAACACTCTGTAATTATAGCCAGTTATATTTTTGGGAAGAAGATACAACTGTTGTGATTTTTTTCAGTTCTTTGATTTCTCCTTAGCTTTGATGAATTCTTGAAATAATTCAAATAAAGTATTGTGTTTTATTCCCTGTTTAATAAGGTAAAACCAGTGGGGTATCCTACTTTCAGAAATTTTTGATAAAGTATCCCTCTCATTGTGTTGAGAGAAAAGGCAACAGATTTTTTTCATTTGATGAGTTTTAAGATGCAAAGTCCCTAAGTACAATACTTGTTTCTCCAACATCTTGTTTCCTCTCTGCTAGTTCTTTTGAACAATTCTCCCAGTTCTTGGTGAGCTGCTAATCGGTTCAGCCTGTGAAATCTTGGGTGGTACCAAATATATTACTGATGCAGGGGGATGGACTTTTTGTGAGTAAAACAGCATGGTTATTTGGCAGCCTTTTTCATTGAATGAGAACTGAGATTTAATAAAGTTATTCATAAAGTATAGCTCCTCTTTACTTTCTTAGATTAATATACTATATCAATACTAATGGACACAAGTGAGTATATACCCCATACTGAAATTAAATAGACATGATTATCAGTTTACAAGAGAGGGTTTTACTTTTAAGCCTTTTATTAACATATGTGAGTCACTATCAGAAATAGTTTAGTCTCAACTTGGCAAACAGCCATTAGGATACCTGGGCAATAACTTGCAGGATTGTATAATAGCAAATCGTGAGGACATGACAGCCAGAAGCAGACTGTCTGCACTTACGTGGCTTCTGTAATTACCCATAGCATTTTGAGGCTCTGCTTATGTCCATCTACATTTCACAATTTACTTCCATTGTATTGATTGTGGTTGAGCTGCTATGAGTTTAGAAGGTATAACAAATCAAAGAGCAAATAGTTTTGAAATTATTTATAGTTCTGAAAAACCCAAGGGAGCTTTTAAACAGATGTCAAATGCTGCCAGTGTAAGTGAAGCTGAGCCTCCGTCTTCAGCACCACCACTTCCCGAGTGGCTCATAAATGACAGGCTGGGTGTTGGAATATAAGCAGTATTTTTACAGTAATTTAAAGAAAAAATTCCCTGCATCTTAACATGTCATAAAAAGCCCTCAGATGTTTTACTTACTTTAACGATATCCGATTTCCAGACCTTAATTCCCTTCATTTTTCCTTTATTTTGGGAGTTCATGAATTATTATTATTTTTAATAATTTGTACTCTGATTTTATTGAGGATATGAGAATATTCATAGTTACTTAAAGATATTGTGTATACATATATATATGTGTGTGTGTGTGTGTGTATATATATATATATATATATATATATATATATATATATCCTATGTGGTGATGGTTGAAAATTCTGGCATCTGCCCACTGAACAAATTATAAGTGGCTTTATTGACAAAAACTGAACATATTTAATTATTCTTTTTACCCCTGAAGATAGAGCTGGATATATTTCTTTGGAGGGTTTATTATAATAAGAAGCCAGTAGAGAAGAAAAACATTCTCACAATTTGTCTTATTCAAGAAGATTTTCCCAGTTGTTATCAATGGAATAATTGTACCTGAAATAAAGGCAGTCTTACACTAAATTTTGTGAGTTTGGAAAAAACTTAGTGAAAATATTCTAAAATTCTGAGTAAGTTATTTAAAAACTGAGAAGTACTTGACTGAAAGGTCAACCCAAAGAAAAGAAGAACCACTTTCCCTCTTCATTCCCATCAGGAGGCAGGTGTCCTCACCTTCTGTCATCTTTTTAGGTCCTCTGGCTGGCTACAGATACATTTTTTATTAGGTATCTAAAAAAGCAAACAGCTTAAATGACATTTTAAAACAGAAAGTATTAGGAAGAAAAAAAAATTATAAAGCCCTCTGACCTTTCCAGAGGGAACTCTCTCATGACCAAAATCAATATTTTTTGTCAACTTGGGGAAGAAAATAAGAGACATTTGGGTGCAATGGAGGGGAAATTGTACGAGTTTCAAAAAAGAAACAAATTGAAAACTCCAGTCGGGCATGTGTGTTTCCAGGCACAGACCCCTGAGCTGCAGGGGGTTCGACTTTGGTGTAAAGTTTTGAACTTTTTAGGTCTTAACTCTGTAGCTTTGCAGGATAAAGCTTCAGTGATTTCAGTGGTCTCAAAAGGTTCCTTGTGTCCATCACAAGTTGGATTCATCTATACTTTCCAAATAAAAATTCATTTATTTGATGAAATGCAAACTAAATTTGGCTCTTATTTTTGATAGTTGCCCAGTGACAGCTATAATACGTTGATGCTGCCTTACTTAACGCTGTGGGACATGTATTATCATCTTCATTGTCAGAAGAGAAAGTGAAGGATCATGGGAGATGATGTAATACACCCAAGACCATCTAACTGGGAAGAGGCAGAGCTGGAATTTTATTTAAGTCCCTCTGACTTTAAAACCCACACCCTTAACTGCTTTGTAATATGTACAATGATGGACAAACGATTGCAAGTTAATAGGACTATCATTAAGACTTGACTCTGATGTATTGTCTTCCACGTTAGGAATGTAAATTTAGCTACAAATACCCTGGTCAGTGAGCTCCTGTTACTCGTATCTTCTTTGGCCTTGCTGATTTATCATGTACTTGATCTATCAATTGCTGCAAGAAGCATTTAAAAATCTGGCTGTAATGGTTCATTTAAACAACTATATGTGTAATAAGGAAAATGAGAAAAATAAAGCAAAACAATTTTTATTAACCCAGGTATTTACCATTTCCAATGGTCTTCATTTGATCATGCAGTTATCTAAGAGGTCTTCAACTAAAGGTTGAGGCTTAAAATTTATACACATATGTAAGTATAATTATATATATTACTGTGTCATTAACAATGTTCTAAAACTGGCTTGAAAAACTTTAATTATTTTTTTACTTTAATACATACAATGAGCACTCCTACACTCAGTGCCACCACTTGGATTTATGCTAGGGTGCCAGCCGTTTACCATCATCGAGTAAAGAAGGCAAATAGATCTTAGTATTACTGTTAACGTAGTTTTAATTTCACTCTCCCTCTGAAAGGGGCTCAGGAACCCCCAGAAGCCCATGGGATATAGAAGAAAACTACTCTTTTAAATGAGGCAAACAACTACCAATATAAAGATATTTGTTTTGCGTGTAAGCATGGATAAGCTAGATGTTTGATGGAATCTCAGACCTGTGTGTCCACATAAGAAGAAGAATCAGGGTTTTTTTTTTTTATGATTTATTTCCCAACAATGTAATTTGTATCCAGTGAAACAGGATCATAAAACTTGGAAAATAATGTCATACATTAAATTATTATAATAGCATGGCCTGTTATTAACTTTGCTTCTTGTAAAATTCCATTAATTAGACCTGAACCTAGACAATCTCTGAAACAAAATATTAGAATAAAATACATATAAAGATAATAAAAGTAAATGACAAGTGATTTTGAAAGATAAAGTTATAAAAAGTACTTCCTTACAAATATGAATAAATTTTTTATCTGCTGAAATCATGCTGAAATGCATACTGAATGCACCTTGAAATGTTAAGAGTTTTGTGATAATCAGAGAAACATGGAAACTTAAAGTTAAAAGTAGTTTTCAAGGTTGTTTTGTGAAAACAACACTAAGTTGCTTGAGCCCCAGTATGCGATCCCCTTCCAATTGTACTTCCTGTTCATGTTTAGATACCGTTTGTGATGATAACCTCACTCTCAAACTTAAAGTGTTTGGGTAAATCTCTGTGATCTGTTTCCCAGTTTCAGATACTTTTATTTCGATACTTCTTTTCACAGTCAGTTAAAAGAAGGCATTTGCCTTCTGAATTCTCTTCAAGTGTCTTCATTGGCTCAACTACTTTGGAGTCTTCAGACATTCTGAGCGCATGACTGTCCCAGGGAAAAAGGATTTTGATTGGAATCACTTTAATAGTAACAGTTCTTGCACAAAAGAGAACATGTAACATTGTTCTTTCATTATGTGAAAGGCGATTTCGCAGCTAGCATTGATGGTACTTTCTGAGGTCACCTTTACATTCCTGACATGTGGGCAAGTGGAACAATGGGATACTCACTCTTCTAGGAACGTATACACAGAGGGACATCACCGGGCCACCAGTGCGCACTGAAGTCAGAGCCATTTTTAATGCTCTGTGTGAGGCTGTAGTTGTCATTTTCATCTTCCAGTTAAAAGGTTTCACCTTCACTGAGCCTCGTTACAAGTTTTCAAAGTTAAGAAATAAAAGCAATAGCGGTCTGAATTCTGATAAATAAATTATATTTTTCTTTAAAAATGAATTATTCTCACAGGAATAACATCAGCAAAAAGAGTGTTTCCATATCTAGTGGCTCCGGGAAAACCTAATATGCCAAAGGCTAAAATCCCCACAAGGAGAATTCAGAAATATTACAGTGGATTAAATACAAGTTTCTTCCAAACGGTGCAGCAGAAATGCGGCTTCCTCCAAAATAATGATTCTCTGAACTGTTTGTTATTAGGAACTATGGTTTAAAGTTAGAACCCGAGACACATAAAAATTATTTTGATATATTAAAAATGGCGTTATATGAAACTTACTGGTTTCTGGGTTTATTTTATGATGCTTAACTACTCTTTTATTCTGTCTTCTATGATGTCTTTCTTATATCCCCATGTCCATCTATTATGAAGGCATCAAGTGCCAAGTGTGAGATCCAGGGGATGTGATGAGAGGAGAAATGAGATTGTAAAGGAAACAACCATGTCACTGTGCTTTTTCTGCCTTTAGAGCTTATCTGGGTCCAGGTCACCTCAGCACTGTTCTGTTCCACCCAGAACAGGCCATGAGATTGAAATGTCCACCACAGACCCAGTCTAGAGGAGATTCGCAGCATTTTTATGTATAAATTTACTTTTAATAGTAAAAAAATTATATTATTAATTATTATTATGTATTTCAGAAAATGTGCGGGGACTTGTGTTCTGGGTTTTGCCCTTTCATTCCTTAGTACAGAATCCTTTCTCGATGAGACCACAGAAGGAATTCAGGTTCTCTGGAACATTTTGGGCCAAGGTTTTCAAATAAAATACAGGCCATTTTTTATTTCAATATAGCATATAGTTAACTTTGTATTATAGGTAAATATGGCTTCAGTAGGAAACATAATTCACTTCGCATTTCAGATAAACAGTGAACACTTTTTTTTGTATCGGTATGTCCGAAATATTGCATGGGGCATCTTTATGCTAAACATTCTTTGCTGTTTACTGAAATTCAAATTTCACTAGGTGTCCTTCCCCACCTTAACTATGGCTAACTCCTTCTGTTTGAGGTGTCCTCGTGCAGGACCGGATCTCGGCACTGGAATAGGCCATCTGCGTGGAGGGATATGACCTAGCAAATGGAGACACTGCATTAGTGTGGTGTGTGGGCAAGGGAGAGTGTGACATCGACACCTTGGAGGGCAACTGTTGTCCACTGGCATTCAGCTGGGTGTGTGCTGAACATTAAATCTGAGTTGTGTGTTAAAAAACCACCTGTAACTGCAAACTTGTTACTACCAATAGAATGACACACCATCGCAAGTATTTATTTTAAATACAGGAATAATTTTACCCTCTATAACAAGTTTGGCTGAAGTGTCAGAGAAATTTGTGGCTACGCTGGGGACTTTGGGGGAGGAATATGGCATGTATAGTCTGAACAGGTTTTGAAACATAGCAGGCACGTTCCTTAGCTTTCTTGGGTCTTAACGTCCACATTTATAAAATGAGGATGATGTAAGCCTACCTGATAACGGAGTGGTGAATATTAAATGAGATAATGCAGATGGAAGACTTGTATGGTGCCCTCTTCCCCTTAGTAATGGGAACACTGATGTTAGATACCCAAACCCTATTGAAGCAAATCAGTTTCTCAGCCAGATGGAAAATTGGACCGTTAATTTACTCGATTCCTACATCTTTTCTTGCAACACTTGAGCCTGGCTGATTTCATGGTATCTTTTATCTTCAAAACCTTTGTAATATTATTAAAGTCTGACCTCTTTATTGGTGGGGTCTTCTTGGGTGACGGCATGGCTCAGGAATTGCGTGGGAGTTGATGGTTTTGGGAAATGACTCTTTGACACCCAAGAATGTCAATGAACGCATTTAATGATGTGAAAGAGCTGGCACTCCTCATTTTCATTTAATGAGAAAGCCTTATCCTACTTATAAAAAATGCTTTGTGCTTCACTGACCTCATCACTTGGCGTTTCTATGATGAAGGCCAATTTTAAATTCTCACTGAAGTCTGATGGAAAGAGACTGTGCACTCGCTCTGGGGTAGTGGGATATTTTACTAGTTTTCATTACTATTTAGGTAGAGTAAGGCCCATAGATCAGTAAATGGTTGACATTGAAAAGATCCCCCAATAAATTTAATTAAAAAATTAGACCTAAAAAAGGTAGTTTGTTACACTGCAGACCTTGGGAGTCTGGAGCACACCTTGGAGGGGGCACATCAGTGACCTGAGGTTGGTTAGGAGCCAGAGGGAGAGGGGAGTGTGGGCAAGAGTCTTTGTTGTGGTTTCCAAAGAAAAAAATGACAAGGCCGGGCCAGCAGGCTTAGAACTGGTTAGTTCAAACAATTTTATGAGTTCTGGGCCTAGGGCTGTCCCAGGCTGTTTGGTAGTGGGCCCGGGGTGATTAGGACAGGTGGATAGTGGCCCAGAGTGTATCAGCTTCCAAAGGCAGTGGGTGGAGGTACGCAGGCTCTGGACTGGTTGGTTTGCACTTGAAAAGTGATGGGTCATTTCCCATCACTAGGAACAGTCTTGAAGACCCCACCAGTTAAAGTATCAGAGTAAAGACAACATGGCATGATTAATACACAGGGCCTGAATGTTGACAATGCAGTTAAATATCTTGGTTCTGTTAGATTTTAAAGTACTTTTCTAAAAAGAGATCTTATTCTTAGAGAGAAATGCTGAGATATTTACAGATATCTGTGATCGGCTTCAAAATAATTTGGAGTGGAGTGAGGAATATGTGTAGAAAATATATCTATACTTTATTTGTTCTAAAATTAATTTAAGATAATTCTCTGCCATTAAATGGTTGTACAACTTTTTAAAAAAATAACTTACTTTATTTTTATGAGTCTCATTTCCTTCACCTTTTAGATGGGAATAGTAATATTTCTCTCACAGATAATGTACAAGAGAAGACTAAAATATGGGAAAATATTATTAATAGTGGGTGGTCTCTGGCAACACATTGTATCTTAACAGCTAATGTGCCCTCGTCTGGTTATGAACTGAGAACATAAACAATCTGTTTCAACAGGACTCGAACACAGAAACGGAATTGCAGTTTTAGTCGCCGACAATTTCATTGTGTATTTTCACTTTTGCCAAGATCTGCTTTCCTAGGTACTCATGACTTTACCTTTCTTTTAAGTTAACAAATTCAATCGGTTCAGTTATGATATCAGGTAGTAATTTATAATTTTTCCTGTATGTTTTAACACATGAATATGAGGGGCTACCCTCCCCCTTAAAACCCAGAATTATCTTCTAGATAGTGGACTCCCTGTAATACAAGCTTCCCCTGCTAGGTGAGTGTCCTAGGAACCCACCTGTATCAGTGCACCAGCTGGTGTTGTTGTGAGAGGTTGCATTCAGCTTCAGGGAATTTTTTGAAGACTCTTTTCACTTGTTTGTCTCTTTCATGATGGGTGATTTAGATGCCCACCTGCCCACACTGCGCGGAGTGTTCAGCAGTTTTTGGCCAAAAATGACATAACCCCTGCTCCCCCCTCCCTATTTACCCAGTCTCACCCTGAGCAACTTTTATTTTGTTTCCCCGATGAAAGAAGTCCTCAAAGGTGAATGTTTTGTCAATGTGAACATGGTGAAACAACAACGACAAAAGCGGAAGCGCAAAAAGGCATCAGAATTGAGTTCAAAAACTGTTTTGAACAGTGAAAAAAACAGTACTTCAAAGGTGACTAAAGTTCCAACATGTAAGAATAAATACACAAATTTTTATACATAAACTCTGTTGTTGTGGGTCCCCTCTGGTATGCATTTTTATCCATCACTTTTTTCAGTGAGGAGCCACAGACACTGACACATGAGAACACTGCTGAGATAGAGTCTTACATACAAAAGACTCTCTATTCCCTGAAACAGAAATATCATGATAGAAAAGTACCAATCTAGAAGAAAAGCAGGGACCATATGAATGCAAAACATTTTTTTGGAAGATCAGCAGGGGGCAGTAAGATTCCACAGGAAAAATATAACCCTGTAGCATTCATAAATTATTTTTATTTTGCTTGGACTCCAAACTGATAACACCCTAAACTATGTGCTTTTTTATCTTCACTATAGCTGATAGGGTATATTACACTTTTAACCCTCAAAGTGTAGGAACACTTAGCAAATTTATTTATCGGCCAATTAAAAAATTAAAACTTCTGATTTCTTCATCTGCATTCTGGTTTGCCCCTCATACAACATTCAAATGCAATGCTATTTTCCTCCTGTTGACAAATATAGAGTAATTAGGGTTTTTCACAGACAAGTGATTACCTAATAAATGACCTTCTGCAGGCAGCTCTATTAAAATGGAGCAAAAAGGATATTTACTATGAGCGGTGGCCAAGAAGGAAAGTGGAGGGACAAAACAGGCTCTGCATAGCCAACAGCTTCTTCAGCTCCCAAAATAATGAAGGTACTTACTGGGCAAGCAGATTCTGCACTAAAATAATTATAAGCCTGATAGGACTCTAAACTATAAATACACTTTTATGGTTGGCTATTGCAACAGTTCATAAATTCCATGCAAGTCTAAGGGTAAGGTAGTAATGAGTATATTCACATGGGACATCAGCAAGTAAGGAAAAAAAAATAAAAATACAGAAACTGGAGAAAGATGAAAAGAATACTGATCAATTTTCATATGTCTTCTCTGATCCGAATAACGTAAAGAATGAGAGAAAGTATGAGCTCTAAATGCAATATTTTTGAAGAGTATTTTTGTGAAAATGAAATTTTTTATAAAACATTGCTACGGGGTTCTTGAATAGCATATTGGATTTGGTCATATATTTTTGTCTGTTGCCTTATTTGTGTTTATAAACTACATTTTTAAAATATAGTAAAAATGTAGGCTTTGTTTAGGATTATAGTGGCCATGGCATTAGGTACCTTTCAGATTCCTGGCGAATGACCTTGAAACAGACGTTTATTGCTGAGAGGTGCTTTGTCAAGGACATCAGCCAATCTTTTAATTTTATTAGTGAGAAATCTTTAAGTAGAAAAAGCCACTCAGAAAGCTTTATAAAAGAATGTAAGCTATTTGCCATGGTACCTCGAACAACAGAGAGTTTCAGGCCTCCTGACTCGAATCTGGTCTTTGCCATTCTGCCTTCCTATTTGAAGTATAACCTATTATTCACTCATAGTTTACACACTCATGTGTTTGTACATGTTCCATGTATTTATCTACAGCTGAATTATATAAAACATATACACATGTATAATGGTTGTGTGTGTATATATACACATGTATGTATTGTATATACACATTTAATACATTTATTTTTATATAACAGTGATATAATAGTTTCATAACAGTTAGATGTAACTAATAAATGTATATATGCAAATACATTTATTATGATACTTAATATGTATTTTAATAACACATATAATATATGCATAGGTACACATATACACATACACATATTATATGTATGATATATGTAGATATGTATTATTTTAAAAAACAATCTTGATAACGTGATCCCCTAGGGAAAACAGGTAAGGCTTGTTCAATGTGCTTGCTCCCTTTAGCTTTTAAGTGGGGGACACTCAAGATGAATTCATAAGAATAAATAATCAGAGCCATTAAGGAGTGACCCAAAGGAATGATCATGCCACTGATTTGGAGTTGGGCATCTTGACTGCACTTGGCTGGCTCAGTCCATCCCTTCCCCCTTCTCTTCAATATAATTAAATCAATTTTATTATGCTGAGCCGGTGATGACTCAGTGTGGCTGTGTTAACTGCCAGTGGAAATGGTTTGTGAACTACATTTCATGCTGGTTCTCTTTCTATTAACAAAAATGGAATTTTCAGGCTTCATTACAAGATTAAACTCTTGATAGAATTAAAGATTGTTGATCCTTTCCAGGCAGTTTTCCCTCTGGAACCACCACCTGAGAACTTCAAGTTCCAAACTTCAATTTCCCCAGGGATATACGTTTCTCTGCCCACAGCGAAAAGGCGTCACAGTGAATTGCTAACCTTTGCAAAGGAGGTAGACAATGTACAAATGAATTCTTTGAAGTAAATGAAAGAATCTTACAGAATAGAAGTGTATAACCGCCTCAAAATACCCACGAACAACACAGTATTACCTTTGCCTCTGGGGACATGGATGGCTGAGATCTCCATGAAATGGCGAAGAATGCCTTGCAGTTTTCTGAAACAATGACTTGTTTTTAATTTGTGGGTAGCGGAGATGCAAGCAAACTTTCTTTTAAGTCTAGGGATTGTTTTTTTCTCTCTTGCAGCACAAAATCTTCCAGAAACACAAAAGCCTTGTCTCTTTGTTTGCTTCTTTATTTTTGACACGTGTGTTGTGTAATCAGTGTGTTTTTGTTATGGTTTATCAAGGGGTTCAGGAGTCTGTGGCCAATGGATTTGGAACATAATGAGAACAAAAGTGCAAACTATTCATTTATCATACCAATTTCATTGAGGTACTCTATTTCTTTTGATATATTCCTCTTAATGGCAGATTAAAGGAGCTAATTTGGAATCAAGTTTATACATGAAATTCATACATGAAAACATGTTTGGAGAAGATTAATACAGTGTTTATATACACTGATTAATACAGTGTTTATATACACTGATTAATATAGTGTTTAATACAACTTATTACATGTGAAGTTGGGACTCTCAATGAAGACTGTTGATTTTCAAATTTTATTTTTAATGAATTGAGCTATATCTTCTGCAGGAGTTTAAATGTGGGCCCAAGAATCTCTCTTAGATTAAAGAGCTCTGGGCTGAAAATCCCCCTGAGTTTCTCCCTGCCCTCTTCACCTTGCATCTGTCACAGTGTGAACTAATACGATAGGAAAAGGGAAATTTGATCGATACGTGGTGTGCATGTTCACTTTGCACCCCGTACTACATGAAACTCTCACAATGAGTCTGTGAGGGGGGTGACAATTGAGGTTGGAGTGCCAATCAATTCTGCCAAAGCCACAAGGTAGTAAATTGCAGAAGTGAAATTTGAATGCAGGTCTATCTGATGTCAAGATCCATGCAGATTTTCCCCTCTATGTTACACTTCCTTTTCATGTTCAATTCAATTGGCTGATATTTTACAAAATAAAAACTACCCTCAATTAAAAATATCTATGTATTATTTTTCTAATATCTTCCTAAGACCCAGTTCGTGTGCCAAATAATCACTAACGGAGGAACTTACTTCAAAGCTGGTAGCATGGTAAGGGTTTATTGTGAATTTTTTGATGTTGAAGACACACATAATAAACTGACAGTGTGGCAACCTTTCTTTTGCCTTTTGGCTTTATCACTTGATCTTGGTTTCTAGCCTAGCTTTCTCTGTTATAAGTTAGTCAACAAAGCCCATTTGATTTTTATAGGGGTAGGGGCCTTGTGAAAAGGTTGTAGAGGAAATGTATTTGGAATAAAGAGAGATGTGTTTGGGTGATTGCAAAAACGTTCCCAATTTCTTCTTATTGTATCTAATGCTTTGCAGTGTGGCTGCCGCTCCTTCCATCCAGCAGTGGAGTCTGGTTTGCCTTTCCTTTGATCTAGGGTAGCCTTGTAACTTGCTTTGGCCAAGAATATGTGGCAGAACTGAGCCAGTTCTAAGCTTAAGCTTTAGGAGAACTTGCAAGCCTCTGCTTGCTTCCTGCCTTGATGCTACGTGGGAAAGCCCAGACTAGTCTGCAGGTTATGAGAGATGTGGGACCCATCAGGGAGCAGAAGGGAGTGGACCATCCGTTAGAAAGCGCAGTGGGAAAGCAGGAAGAAGAGGCAGAGAAATTAGGACTGGAAATTAAAGATCAGGTGAACTGGAAACATAGTTTAAATTGTGTGGGTGAAGACCAAGATAGTTAAAAATAAATCTTCATCCTCAAAGTGGTAAACAAAAAGTGATATCTAAGATTAAGTAAAAAGTGTCAACAGATATTTGTATTAGACAAAAAAGTTTTACATTCTCTCCGATTGAAAAACAAATTTCACTCCTTGCATGTTATTGAAATTTAAGTGGCTGGGCCTTAAGTTTCCTGCTATTTCCTGCCATCCGTTGTTGGAAATGGCCAAGTAAAGTAAACCGTTTTGTTTTGGTATGTGAGCTTTATGTTACTATTCTCTTTATAGCTGAAATGAGCAGTGGAAAATAACCTTTCTGCAAAGTTGGTCTTTTAAAATATACGCCAGTGTTTCCAACAGAAAGCTAATTTTCAAGTTCATCAGATGTGTATTTATATGGAGAATATATCTGTCATATAAACATTTTGTCCATCACGGCCTTCCTTCTGTTCCGACACAGTACGCTGGAGCGCCATCAAAGTGGGACGGGTGCTGCGCTGGTTCCGAGTGAGAACGAGTTATGGCGACGACGAGCGTGCCACCACAGCCACCCATATGCTGACAATACTTCATTAACAGAAGCAATCACTGACCTTTCAAGTAAAAAATGTGAGTCTACAATTAATTTAGCAAAGCCTTTGGTTTGGCTCTCAAATTAGTTTATCCCTTGAATGAAGTTTTCGCCTAAATCAACTCTTAACATAAATATTCGTCATGAGTCTAAGGTCAGAAACTGATCAAATAAGGGGAATGATCCTAAGTTCAGTAAGAAAATCATGCATTCTGCTTCTCCTTTGTACACTTTGAGATTGACTTAAAAAATATAACAGTATAAACATAGCTTAAGAAGAAGGGGGGTAATTTGAAAGGAGTTTGAAGAAGACGTTGCTTGAGGAGTTGGTCCATGAAAATCTGAACAGAAGTAATGAGAAATGGGAATATTTGATATATTTGCAGTATGATGTTTTAGACTATACAATATATTTATATCTCTACATTTTCTTTGTGTTCATTTTCTTACGGATTTATATGCTCCTTGGGGATGTTATTATAAAGAGAATGGCATCGATTTGTGAATATGACTAGATATAAATATAATAGAACAAGTAGCCTGAAGATGTAAATATACAAATCTGGTAACTCAAAATAAGTTTCAAATGAGTGAAGAATGTTAAATTATATCCTCAGAGGTCTTGATACAAAGTGGCTATTCAAGCATTGTCTGCACACTTGAGAAGAGCATCTGAGGTACTACATCAGACTCTTCCTATGGACAGCACTGAATTGATTTAAGCAATAATAATGATAATGAATGCATATAATAGCATATAAAAATTCCTTATGTGTCAAGCATTTGGCCTACATTTGTGTCACAGAATCTTCCAATTTTCCCCCCAAATATATATATATATACAAATATATATATATATATATATAAAACAAAGAATAGATGAGTCAACTTCAATTGCCAACAGCTTACCTAAAAAAGGTAATTTCATGTAGTTCGATCTAATAGAAGTATTGGGAAGCAAGTGAAGTGTAAAGGTGGACAGAATCCGTTACTATTCCCAAACAAAAGCAATTGGATGCCTGCAAATTATCCATGAGGTTAAAAAAAAGAAGGAAATCCAGTGAAAAAAGGACAATGGGCTACAGCCAGTGAAAGTATGTGATGGGAATCTTCTGGAAGACAGTGGTTACAGAATTAACAACAAAGCAGGTGATGCTGGTGAGATACGGATACAAGTGATCAAATACATTCAAACGGAAACCAATAGTCTACGAAAAAGACAGCGTGATAGAGAGTATGGAGCCAGAGAAATCCAGCATGATGCTCTCTAAAAAGCACTAATAAATAAGTTACAAATCTGTCTCATTGCCTTATATAGCATGCTAATTCCCAAGGCTATTTTTTTTGTTATTGTGAATTTTAATTTAATTTTGTCTTAGGGGAAAAGAGATACATGTTTCATTATATGAATAATATGAAGCATCTGAAAATTGTTAATTTAACCATTTTGAAACCATTTTGAAGGTGCCATTTAAAAAATGGATAATTGATATAGTCACATATCGCCAACATTTTTTCATATTGTAAAAATGGAATGAAGAGAAGTAAAAGGACAACAATCAGGTATTTCCCAGGTTTGACATTATGTCTACTGTCTGTGAGTGAAATTTAGGGAAAGCAGCTTACTCGAGGGAGTGCTATCATGGCCGACACCGAGAAAACTCTCCTGGGTGATATTGGAAAGATCCTGAAACTGCCATTTTTGGGGAAGTAAATGCGATGGTAATGATTGCTAATTGCTTCCAAACAAGATGCATGAGGACCTTTGTGTTCTTTCTAAAAGCAGGCTGCATTACTACAACAGTGGACCATATATTGTCTGCTGACTACCGTTAAAATGATCTGTTTAGAAATCATGTGTGCTGCCTTTCTACTTTTGTATGGAATAGGACAGGACTTGCTCTCCCTGCTCCTTAGATCACCAAGGTTGGTGAATTGTTATGACCCATGACTTCCGCTTGGAATAAGGCAAGAAGAGGATTAGGACCAGTTTTTGCCTTTGCTGAAAATTGCAGATAAAACTCTGCTGCTCACCAACTTCTGTGCTCAACATGAGCAAAACCGTCTCTGCAGCTTGGACCAGAGCTCATCCCTGACTGCATCTGTCTTCAGATGACATCCGCACGTTGACCCAGTATTGTCATTGGTAAATTATGTTGCAAAGATGAATTGTGTCCTGAAATTGTTTCATTCTTAGAACAAAAAGTTTAATTATGATCTGGTTTGGGTAGGCAGATCCATAGTACATGAATTAACTTTAGAATTCCTGTCAAACACTTTAACTAATGTGCAAAATTTTGTGTGTGTGTGTGTTATATTTGTTGTTGTTTTTTTTTTTGCAAAAGTCTTTAATGTTATTATATCTTTAAGAGTATCTGAGATATTGCCCTGCCTGGTGTAGCTCAGTGGATTGAGTGCGGGCTGCAAACCAGGCATCGCAGGTTCGATTCCCAGTCAGGGCACATGCCTAGGTTGCAGGCCATGTCCCCCAGCAACCGCACACTGATGTTTCTCTCTCTCTTTCTCTCTCTCTCTCTCTCTCCCTTCCCTCTCTAAAAATAAATAATAAAAATAAAATCTTAAAAAAAAAGAGTATCTGGGATATAAATAAATAAGTACAAAATAACTCCAGAACCATGGGCTACAGTGACAAAGGTAGGCCATCTGCAGAAGGAGCCCAACATCATTTCCAAAAGGAGATCTAGAGGTGCAATGACAATGGACTTAATGGGAAAGTATCTGTAAAACCAAAACAAACCACAAAAATAATTAAAAAAACCCCCAAAGTATAATCCACTGGGTATTCTGTATCTGAAAGAAAATTAAGAAACTAGTCTTGAAAAGTGAAATGTTATCACAACTTATTAGTGATTCTCTAACATTTCAGTTAAAAAGAAGAATGATTCCACAATATAACTCAAGAACATAAAGATCATCCAACTTATTCTCCCTTCTCTGTGTCCAAACTCACCAAGCTGTCTTTGATAGTAATCTGTCTTTCAGCATTGATACATATGTCCACAGAAAGACAGAATATTACTAGGTGAATATGAGTATTTGCTTTCCCTAGTAGTTGGACATCTCAGTGTAAATTAATAAATGGGCATCTGGCTTATGTATCCTCCCATGGGTTTGATTAGCATCTGTCCATTCCAAAGGGCATGCTTTCCTATCGCAGCCCACACTACCTGAAACACAAGTAGAAGTGTCAAGGTCTAATAATTTGTTTTAATAGTGCTTACCTAAATATTCTTCTTGCTTTCCAAAGAATGGTGGTCATGGAACAATTGTTTAAAAGAAAATCATGCAAATAGCTCCTTTAAAGTTTAAAGCTTATAAAATTTATAATTATTAGTCAACTCTTCAGATTTTGAAGGGGGCTCAAAAATAGAAGGTGTTTTAGTAGATAAACTCATTGGATTAAAATTTGGAAACCATTCTTTTTGCACACTGAACTCTCTTGTAATTCAACAGAAAATATTTAAGATGATTTGTCAGTTACCTAAGGCTCTACAAAACCCTGAATATATATGAAATACTAGAAATACTAGCTTAGATGAATTCTCTGATATTCCAGGAAGTGTCCTTTATCTGAAAAAAAAGTTTCTAGGTTATTGGATGTCAAGGAATAATGTGGCTCCATGGAGGAGAATATGTGAGGTCGCAGGAAAGATCAGCACAGGGAAGGCAAGCCTGATGTGGGAGCAGGCAGACAGCCGTTGTGACACCCACCCCCAGCCGGACGGCTCGTGGCTGCAACATGTAGGCTGAGCATCTGCCTAGGTTGGTAGTGGTCCATTTGCCATTTAAAAAATGCTTTCTTACCTTTGAAGAGGAGGTGCAATAATAATGTAAAGAAGTTCAAATGAGATAAAATAGAGTAGTATTTCATGGTTAACAAACCTAGTAAAATTGATTATTCTACTTATGTGTGTGTTTATGCCATGGTCTGATTCTTCATATATGTCAGCACTTACATTGACGTACAGTAAAAGCGTTTTAAGACTAATGACAACCTGACACCACTACAATTTGAAATGAGTCATGAAAGTGTTGCAATTTTTTAAAAAATGGAAGCTTTGAGACAAATTTGAGTAGCCTTTCCAAGATTTTAAAACTTGTGCTTATGCTGCATACAGACTGTGTGAAATTCTGTACCTAAATGACCTGTCCATTTCTGGGGGCATCGGGGAGAGCAATTTCTGGAACATACGTGTACAGAGAGGTGGTGTAGCTACGGGAAAGTTAATGTTTTCTACGCCCATGGCCGGTAGTTTCCTGACTGCCTTCTTCATTGTGAAATTGTGCTCCCTCTCGTGCTTTGGCGCTGGTGACACCACAAGCATTGTGGTGGCCGTGGAATAATTATTTTCTAAAATGAACGTAGGGGAGGTGACACCAAGTGTCGGGAAAACCCAGGGCCTAGGAATGAGTGTCTCCTGGAGTACAGTGAAAAACAACAGATGATTTATATACAATTAGAAAGAGGAGATAATTGGTTAATTATTCACGTATTTATTTGGATATTGCATGAGTATTGACTTGATACCAGGACCTTTATTTTATATGCTAGTCTAGAATATTAATGCAATTACTCCACAACAAATACTGGGTTTTTACTATATGCTGTGCTGCATACCCTGGATGGTGAACTTTTAGAATGCAGAGAGCAAGTGATCCTCCTGATGCAATGCCTGTCATGTCAGCACGTGAAGTTTTGTGTTTGAAAATGATGATAAAGATCATTCTAATGATAGAAAATATTAAAAGTCCTTTTGAAAGTCCTATTTTAAAAATGCACTGTTGAATAATGACAAAGAAAGTGAAATATAAAGCCATAAATTTAATTGCATATTATTTGGTAGGAAAGAAAATGATGACTTTTGAGGCAAGATCATGAAGAAATATAAAAATACTTTGTACCACCTTTTAAAAACTTCTTAGACTAATTTAAAAAATTGTATAATAATTCATTATATGGCTATACCATAATTTACTTAGTCATTTCCTTAGTGACTGATTGTTACACAGTGTATATTTTGGTATGTAAATACTTACCAGTTTAAGCTTTAAATCAGCATAGATTCTCAGAAGCAGAATTTTGACATAAAGGGCATGGTTCATTTTCTGGCTTTTGGGGTACAGCATGAAGCTGATTTCTAGAAAGTTGCACCACCTGATACTCAAACCAGCAGTGTATGGTGAGGATTGTCATAGACTTGAATGACTAAGAAAGGAAAAGAAAAGTTACACCTAGTGTATACCTACTGCTCCAGGCACAATGCTTTTCACACATACTGCATGATTTAAATATCACAGCTACTCCGGAAAGTTTTGTGGTTGAAGCTAAGACTTGAAAAAGAGCTTCAGTGCTGCATAGATTTGGAAAAGGTGAGAAGAATGAGGAAGTGCCTTCCAGATGGCAGAAACTCCTGGAACATGAGGTCGTGAACAAATGCAGTTCTGTGGTCTCTGATGTGACCCTGAAATAGTACCTCTGCTCTCTCTTTGTGTTCCAAACCAATTGAAAAATAAGACAATAGTAGAGGCAGAGGGGAACAAAAGACCCTTCTGTGGTGAAGGGTTTTCAAAAATTAAAATCCCCCAATTAGTCAGCAGAGATAGGCCTTCCTACTCTACCCCACCCTGCTCCACTACCCCTCCACTTTGAGGCAGGACCCTTTAAAATTTAGGACATGGAATAAAAGAAGGACATGGAATAAAAGAAGAACATGTGTGTTTCCTGCTGGTAGCTTCATTCACAAGGGAGGAGCAAGGAGCCAGACTGTGGGTGCTTCATTATTCCTTGCAATCTCAGCCGTGGATAAATTATTCCTTGATGGGGAAAAGAAAAGAGCAAGAGAGAGAGAGAAAAGACTGGGGTTCCTAAGGTAGAAGAGGCACATGGAAACAACACAATCAAAAGCTGAGAATAAATAGTTTATTTCCTACCACAGGCAGCCTGAGGACTAGTGCCAAGAGGGCCCGGTTTTGGTTTATGTTGGGAATTCCCAGAGGCTGACCCCTGGGCCCTCTGAAGTGTCATGGTGAGGAATCAGCTTTGGCCTTTGGGGACCTCTGGTGACTCCTGAGCAGCAGGGACATAGTGTAACCTTTCTATTTCTTTCACATTGTAATTGTCTCTTTTTTTTCTTTTTTTTTCTTTTTTTTTTCTTTTTTTTTTAAATTTAAATGAATGTTCAAGTACAGTTTTCACCCCCTTACTCCCATTCAAGTCCTCCCATCCCCCCACCTCCCACTCAATCAAGCCCTC
>PVIA01011014.1:27500-47564 GCA_004024845.1 Tonatia bakeri | reverse complement strand
TTCTTTCTTTCTTGTAGTGTTTTTATCTGGTTTTGGAATTAGAAATCCTAGCCATTACAATCAGACAAGAAGAAGAAATAAAAAAGCATGCAAATTTGATAAGAAGTAAAACTGTCTTTATTTGCTTCCATATCATGGTTTTTGCAAATAATGCTGCTATGAGAAAAGTGGATGCATATGTTATTTTGATTTAATGTTTTGATTTACTTTGGATAAATGTCCAGAAGTATTTGCTGGATCCTTCTTTATGTCTTATTATGGCCTTCGTTTTAAAGTTTATTTTGTCTCATATAAGTACTGTTACCCCAGCTTTTCTTTTATTCCTATTTGAACAAAATATCTTTTTATATCCCTTTACTTCCAGTCTCTGTGTCTTTTGATCTGAAGTCTCTTGCAGACAGTGTATTAGGGGTCTTGTTTTCTCATCCATTGAACCACCTTATGTCTTTTGATTGGAACATTTAATCCATTTGCATTTAAAGTAATTGTTGTTAGATATATATTCATTGCCATTTTATTACTCATAATTTTTATCTTTTCTTCTGCTTTTTAAAGAAGATCCTTTAACATTTCTTGTGTGAAAAGCACTTTATCTGTCCATCCATTCTAAATGATAGAGTGATCTTGGTTGTAGATGCTTGCTTTTCATCACTCTGAATTTTGTGTGTGTGTGTGTGTGCAAACTCATTCAGGTTTGCGAAGTTTTAGTTAAAAAGTCAACTAGAAGTCTTATGGGAGATCCCTTGTGTGTAACTAACTGCTTTTCTCTTGATGCTTTTAAGATTCTCTTTTGCTCAATTCCTTGCTCACTCTCTTCTTCTTGCACCCCTATGATGTGATGTTGTACACCTGATGTTTTCCCAAAGGGTCCTTAAACCATCCTCAATTTTTAAAACTCTTTTTTTGTTCTCTTTTCTTTTTGCTGCCCTGGTTATGTATTTTCTGCTACCTTGTCTTCCAATTCAGAGATTTGATCCTCTGCTTCATCTAACATACTTTTCATTCCTTTTAGTGTAGTCTTCACTTCAGTTATTGTATTCTTCATTTTTAACTAGTTCTTCCTTATGTTTTTTTATGCTGTTGAAGTTATCACTAAGTTTCTTGAGCATTGATATAACCATTGTTTTGATCTTTTATCTGGTAGTTTGCTTTCCTACATTAATTTAGTTATTTTCCTGGAGATTTATCCTGTTCTTTCGTTTGGGCACATTTCTTTGTCTCCCATTTGTCTCTACATTAAGTCTGTCTCTATATGTTTGTTTCTATGTATTAGGTAGATGTTTTATGTCTCCTCGTCTTGGTAATGTGACCTTATGTAATATGTCTCTTGTAAGATTTTCCTTAGTATTGTAGGACCATACCCTTGGTATGGCTTCTGTGATCACTCAAGCTGGGCACCCCACTTCCCCCCATATTTATTGTATACACTATTTTTTTGTAGTTGAGCTTTAATAGCTATTGGCATGTAAGTTACAGGGATTGACCCACAGGCCAGTCATCTCTAAGGGGTAGCCTTGACTATAGCAGAAGGGTTGTGTTCAGGGGCCAAGTCTACCTTTTCAGTGTGTCACTCATGGAAGTGGTTGGGTGGTGCTCTGGCATTGTCTGAAGTGGCCACTAGGTTTGGTACCTCCTGAAAGGTGTAGATGAAGTTCACCTGCTGCCTATATCCTTGTTATGGCCACTCAGTGTGAGCTCAAGGCAACCTGTAAATTGCTGCAGTTGTCCTGGGCTTGGAGATACCCAGGAAAGGACAAGCTGTGAACCATGTCTGGTGTTGCAAATGCTCCACCTGGCTCCACTTAGCAGAAGTTACAGGTCACATAGAGGCCAGATGCCACTTGTTTAGAGTTTGTGAACCTCTGAAATATTTAGGAAAGTCTGTAGTATAAGCCAAGGGAGACTGTTTCTGTGGAAATGCCACTGAAAGCAGCAAGTGTAGGAGACAGCAAGTTGGGTGGGGCAGGGGTCTCAGGGAATCATCAGGGCAAGCAAAATTAGTTAGCTTGATGAAGACTCAGCTATGTCACCTGTCTGTTGACTCTGTGGAGGGAAGTTTTAGCAAAAGAATACTCGTGTTTGCCAGAACTTCTCTTTAGGAGAAAGCCACCACTCCAGTACTTCTCCTGAAGTCAGATGATTTAATTCTTCCCTGTATGTCCCTACCACATTTGAGCTACTTCCCCACAACTGGGTAAAGATGAGTCCAAGTAAGTCTATGAGATTGCCCTTTAACAGAAATGTCTGGGATTCCAGAAGCTCTCCTTTTCACACAACCACAATCTCTTCTGATTTTCACAACAGAAGTTATAGGACTTTTCTTCCTGTCACTGGAATGCTGGGTGGGGGGCCTGGTGTGGGCTGGGACCACTTGCCCTTTGGAGGGACCTCCCTATTTTTCACCTCCATACATGAGTATGGCACTCACACATTCCGTGTCTCTGCCCTTCCAACTCATTTAAGTGTGGCTTCTTCTGTTTATCCTTAGGTATAGGATATACACTCAGCAAGGCTTGAGGTAGTTCTCAATGATGTTTGTAAACCCTTTATTTATCTTTGACACCCTTTATTTATTTAAACCCTATGCCAAGGGATTAGCAAGCTTATTGTTACTCTCAGGGCATCTCTTTTAAAACTAAAAACCTCTGGAAAGTGATAAGGTGATAGAAGTTGTCATTCATAAAAAGAAAGAAGAGAGAAAGCAAGTAAAATCTAAAGTTTAAATAATGACAATAAATGATTGAAAACAGTTTAAAAACAACCAACAATGGCTTGATCATTATTTAATTAGAGAACTAACATTTATTTCTATGCTGTTAACTTTTTACAAAGAGGAAATAGATAATTTATCACTGGGTTTTCCTTTTACTCAGGTGTAAAAGCATTAGTTAGAGAAATGTATATTTGTTTTAGTGATCTATCTGTTTTTATTAATACTATTATTTAATATTTTTCTTTTTCAATATATTTTATTAATTATGCTACTGCAATTGTCCCACTTTCCCCCCTTTATTCAGCTCCGTCTTGCACCCACCTTCCTGTCCACACTTCCCCTGCTTTAGTTCATGTCCATGGATCATTCATATAAGTTCTTTGGCTTCTACGTTTCCTATACCATTAACCTCCACCTGTCTATTTTCTACCTACCATATGCTACTTCTTCTCTGTACCTTTCCCCTCTCTCTCCCATTCCAGCTCCCCCTGCTGATACCCTTCCATGTGATATCCATTTCTGTAATTCTTTTCCTGTTCTAGCTATTCATTTAGTTTAGTTTTGTTTTTTTTTTTTTTTTAGGTTCAGTTGTTAATAGCTGTGAGTTTGTTGTCATTTTACTGTTCATATTTTTTATCTTCTTTTTCTTAGATAAGTCCCTTTAACATTTCATATAATAAGGACTGGGTGATGATCAACTCCTTTACCATGACCTTATCTGGGAAGCACTTTATTTGCTCTCACATTCTAAATGATAGTTTTGCTGGATAGAGTCATCTTGGATGTAGGCCCTTGCCTTTCATTATGTGGAATACTTCTTGCCAGCTGCTTCTTGCCTGCAAGTTTTCTTTTGAAAAGCCAGCTGATAGTCTAATGGGAACTCCTTTGTAGGTAACTGTCTCCTTTTCTCTTGCTGCTTTTAAGATTCTCTCCTTATCTTTAATCTTGGCTAATGTAATTATGATGTGCCTTCATGTCTTTCTCCTCGACTCCAACTTCTTTGGGAGTCTCTAAGCCTCCTAGACTTCCTGAAAGTCTATTTCCTTTGCCAGATTGGGAAGTTCTCCATTATTTTTTTAAATGAGTTTTCAATTTCTTGCTCTTCCTCTTCTCCTTCTGGAACCCTATTATTTGGGCATTGGAACATTTAAAGTTGTCCTGGAGGTTCCTAAGCCTCTCCTCATTTTTTTTTTTTTTTTGAATTCTTGTTTCTTCATTCTATTCTTGTTGAATATTTCTTTCTTTATTCTGGTCAAACCATTGATTTGAGTCCCAGTTTCCTTCCCATCACTGTTGGTTCCCTGTGCATTTTCTATTAATTCACTTTTCATAGCCTTCATTTTTTCCTCTATTTTGCAACCATAATCACACATTTCTGTGAGCTTTTTGATTATCAGTGTTTTGAAATGTGCATCTGATAAGTTAGCTATCTCTTTATCGCTTAGTTGTATTTTTTCTGGAGCTTTGATCTGTTCCTTCATTTGGGCCTTTTTTTTTTTTTTTTTTTTTTTTTTTTTTTTTTTTTTTTTTTTTTTTTTTTTTTTTTTTTTTTTTTTTTTTTTTTTTTTTTTTTTTTTTTTTTTTTTTTTTTTTTTTTTTTTTTTTTTTTTTTTTTTTTTTTTTTTTTGGTCTGGTTGGACCAGTTACATAGTATGGGGTGGAGTATTATTAGGTATTCCCTGGGGTGGAGCAACCCATGTTGCTGTTGTGACACTTTACATTGAAGAGGGGTCCAAGAGGGAACATTGCTCTGCTCTCTGTTGGCTTTCAGTGACTTCACCAAATACCCACAATCAAATTGGGCCCTTCTGTTGCTGATTCCTGGGTTGGTGGTTTTTTGTAAGTTCTAGGACCCTGTGGGTCTCTCCAATGAACTCTCCTGCGAGGTGTGGAGTTTCTCCCACTGCCGCCTCAACCCCCACTTTAGTCAGAGACTTTGAGGCTTTATTTCTCCACACTGGAACCCTCTGTTGGGAGGTCTGTCTTGCTCCCCAGTTGTTTCTCCTGATTTATCTACATGCGATGTGGGACCACCCAGTGTGCAAGCCACCGCATCACCTGGTCTACCAGATGTCCCCTTTCAGTGAGTCCTCTCCACCAGCTGCTCTTCTCTGCCCATCCTTCCAGTCTGGATGAATGTTTCTTCTTTAACTCCTTGGTTGTTGAACTTCCAGACAGTTGGATTTTCTGTCCATTCTGGTTGTTTTTGTTTTTAAATTTGTTGTTGTCCTTTTGGTTATGCTAGGAGGCACATTGTGTCTAGCTATGCCTCCATTTTGGCTGGAAGTCCACATATTCATTTTCAGTCAAAGTTTGGGAAAACAGTAAAGCAATGGAATATAAAGTGTTGGTATTTCACTAAAGTTATGTTTATTAAGCCCAATTACTTTTCTTTTATAAATTGGGGTTAGGAAGAAGCATAAAATATATATAATGGAATCCTGCCTTTAATTGAGGAATTTGAGAACTGTCAAAGATCAGTTGTCTTTTTATACTATGTGACTATAATAAAATCCTACATGATTTAATAAAGCAAAGCAATAACACCTTTATATAAGAACTACAAATTTTATATATTTACAAAGTTTGTTTTATGGAGATTACCAAAAACCCTACTGATACTATAAGTAAAAATGGATATAGGCCCTGGCTGGTGTAGCTCCGTGGATTGAGCATGTGCTGTGAACCAAAGGTTCATTTGTTCGATTCCCAGTCATGCCTGTGTTGCAGTCTAGGTCCCCACTGGGGACCATGTGATAGGAAACCACGCATGGATGTTTCTCTCCCTCTCTTACTCCCTCCTTTCCCCTCTTTCTAAAAATAAGTAAAAAATATATTTTTTAAAATGGATATAAGTTAAAGACTTCCAGAAGTAGTGCCATTCTTTTGAAATGGTGTACTGATCATTATCCAGTGGTTCATATTTTGCTTGAAGCAAAATATATTATGGCAAAAAAAGACTGTCTTAAATGCAATTTGTGAACTTTTAGTTTATACTGACATACAGGCTTGGGGAGTTAAAGTCCACTTATCATCTACTTTTCAATAGCAGATTTTAGATAAAGTCTTCTACTTTGGGTAATTTCTGAAATACTGGTGATTGTAGCAAATTAAACCTGTTTCCTGTTTATATATTTTACTAACTTCTAAAGTATCACAATATTTTTTTAAAGTTATCATTATTGAACATTTCCTAAGAATTACAACTTTGTAAAGTGTAATTGTCAATGCATCTTCACTATATACTACCAATTGTTTTCTATATGGCCCTAAAATTTTCCATGACAACAAAAAATACATGGGTGGTCCATTTCACTCAGGTTTATAAATTTCTTAACATGTTATTGTTCATAGTAATTTCTTACAGCCCTTTGCATTTCTGTGTTACCAGTTGTAATCCCTACTCTTTTATTTCTCATTTTATTTATTTGGGTACTCTCTCTTTTTTCTTGATGAGTTTGTTTAAAGGCTTGTCAATTTTGTTTATCTTTTCAAAGAACCAGCTCCTGGATTTATTGATTCTTAGAATTGTTCTTTTAGTCTTTATGTCATGTAATTCTGCACTGATCTTGATTATTTGCTTCCTTCTACTGGCTCTGGACATTGTAGTCATTCCTCCAGTTCCTATAGATATAGGGTTAGGTTGTTTATTTGAAATGTTCTATCTTTTTTATGTAGCCCTGTATCTCTATGAACTTCCCTCTCAGGACTGTTTTTGCTGTGTTCCATAAGTTTTGAATTGTTGTGAGTTCATTTTTATTTATTTTCAGAAATTTTTTGATTTCTTCCTTGATCTCATTATTAACCCATTCATTGTTTAATAACATGCTGTTCAATCTCCATGAATCTGTTTTTGACGGCCTAGAGACATATGAAAGGATACTCAGCATCACTAGCCATCAGACAGATGCAAATTAAACCACAATGAGATACCACTTCAAACCAGTCAGAATGGCCATCATAAACAAATAAACAAACAATAAGTACTGGTGAGGTTGTGCAGAAAAGGGAACCCTAGCACACTTTGGAAGGGATGCATACTGGTGCAGCTACTATGGGAAACAGTATGGAATTTCCTCAGAAAACTAAAAATGAAAGTGCCTTTTGACCTGGCAATCTTGTGCTGGAATTATACCCTAAGAATACTGAAACACCAATTCAAAAGAACCTATGCACCCCAATGTTCATAGCAGCACAATGTACAACAACCAAGTGTTGGAAGCAGCCTAAGTGCCCACCACTAAATGAATGGATCAAAAACTATGGTATATTTACACAATTGAATACTACACAGCAAAAAGAAAGAAGGTACTCCTACCCTTCATGACAGCATGCATGGATCTGGAGAGCATTATTCTAAGTGAAATAAGCCAGGCAGTGAAAGATAAATACCATATGATCTCACCTATAAGTGGAAACTAATCAACAAAACAAACAAGCTAGCAAAATATAACCAGAGGCATTGAAATAAAGTATGAACTGACAGTAACCAGAGGGGAAGAAGGAAAGGAATAAAGGTGGGAAATAGAGGAAGGGCCATCAAGGACCATGTATAAAGGACACAAGGACAAAGTCAAAGGGTGTGGGTTTGAGGGTGGGAGGTGGGAATGGGGGACAGGGGACATGGTGGGCTGAAAATGGAGACAACCGTACTTGGACAATAATAAAAAAATGAACAAGAAAACAAAATTATTAGTCTACAAAAAAAAGTACAAAGGTGGGCAGTTGTATGTGAAATAGTTTATTCTTATATTTTTATTTATTAATTATTATATTATTTATTTATAACTGTAAACATTTCCCCTCATTCCTATATATAAAATAAATATAACTAAACACAGCTTAAGTCACTTTACAGGGAGTCATTATCTCCAAAGTTTAGAGGATAATTTGTAAAAGAAATGCCATGATGGTAAAATGCTTTTTCAGGAATACGGACATACAAGAAAACCTTTTTCCTCATATTTGTTTTCCTTGGACCAAGGGAACAGGCATTGTAATATAGCTACAAGCAATTGTAATACTAAGAAAAGGGAATTTATGCAAACAACTTATTTCTATCTCACTGCTTCTGTCGGAAAATACCAAATATGCGCTCTCTCCTCCAATCTCATATATTATTGTCTATTTTATCCTCTTATAACTCCCCTGAGAGGAAGAATGCAGAAATTCCCATTCCTAACCCAATAGGAGTAGAAATTAGCTCAATAGGTACTGCCATTCCTTTTTCTCAGATGTTTTTGTGGGATCTTTCCTTCAATTTCTGCCGTGATCTTAAATATTTTCTTTTATCATAATTAAGCTAGGCTCCAAAAACATTTTGACATTGTTTTGGCAGTTTGCATGTGTTTTAGAAACTTCAAATTGGGCTCACAAACTTGGGTATATAATCTCAGGGCATAGTGTCCACCATCCATTTCAATGAAAAAGTGCCTGCATACATACATCCCATACATACCCCAACTGCAGACTCATACCAAACCAACTAAAACAATATACTTAATATACTGCCAATAATAACATAATAAATAGTCACTGTTAAAATAGTAATACTTTTTTTGGTAACACATAATTCTGACAATAAATTTTATTTTTGTCTGCAATAAGTTATATATTGAAAAACAAAATATTAATTTGCTCTAGTTGCATTTTTCATGTTAATGGGAAACTAGTAAACATCTTAGTAACACTTTTTACATTAGATGTTTATTTTATGCCATCCCTAAGCCATTTGGTATTCTCTGAATTTTATTAATTATATACGGGTATCACTTTTTTGAGTAATTTTTATAACAAGGTCTAGGTCAAGGTTAGACAGACAAGAGACTGGAAACTAGGAAATTGGACTGAGGCTTGAGCCTGAGATTATGCAAATTGTAATGGATGTGCCTAAGATCGCTATAAATCAGGAATTAGCTAAGAACCCAAAAGAACCAAGGCTGAAGCAGCAACCAAATAATGTGGATTCTCTCAGTTTTTTTTTTTTTTTTGCAGCAAGTTGACAAGCCAGCAGCCATAAAATCAAAGCAGAGGACAGAAAACTAGTGATACGCATGGCCCTGACAGGTAAAAAAATCTGGGAATTGTGATGTCAAGGGAAAGAAAAGCAGGGTCAGTAATTTTAGAGTGATCAAAGTAAAATGCCATGACTTAGATGTCTGGTTGTGCAAGAGAACAGCCCCATAATCAAATGTGGAGAAGGAAATGGTATTATGACTAGTCTCTCTGGCTCACTGTATAACCTTGTACTTGTTAGCACAAGCAGGGAGAAACAACAGGTCCCTAACAAAATGCAGTATTACGGACAAATATGTTTTCTAAAGGAACCCAGATAATCATTCAATACATATTTAATGAGCTCCTGCTAGGTGCCAGGTACAACTTTAAGCATTGGGAGCACAACTACAATGAAGATGTCCGGAATTTATCCTTCCATTTATAATCCAAGAAAGAATACAAATAAGTAAATAAGCAATTACACAGTAATGTAATGTGTGTTGTGATGCAAAGACATACCATGTACTCTGGTCATACACAAAGGGGCATCTAATGTAATTTTTAAAATTATGGAAAGTTTCTAGAGTGATAGGAAGCTAAGTTGTCACTTAAATTATAAGAAAGAGGAAGGAAGAAGAGTATATCAGTCAGAGGAAAAGCATGTGCAGAAAAGAATTGAAGATGTGAGAAAGAATATAGAGCATTAATAGATATATCAAGAGGTTATTCCTGAAAGAAGCACCGAGATTCTTGAGGAAGTATTGAAGACCCACAAGATATTAAACGAATGAAAGGATACTAAAAGTTCTGTGGTCTGGACATTTGATATCTGAAGAGTTGAGGCATTTGACTAAGGTCATCTGAAAGAGTAGCTTTACTTTGGTATCAGTAAAAGAAACAAAGTATGATTTTACATAAGCTGAGAAGATATATCCAGAAGAAGTGACTAATCAACCCTATTTAGTTAAAATTGAGATATCAAGACATAGAGAAAACAAAAATTTAATATAAAAGTAATTTATGACTAAATCAAAGTTGCTTTTCAAAATAGTTTTGGGGAAAAGCCAGAATGGAGTGTTTTATAAAAAGTTTGGATAGGGAAGTAATAGAGATAGTGAGGGTATGTAACATATTTAAAAAGTTTGACTTTAGCCCTGACTGGCGTGGCTCAGTGAGTTGGACATCATCCCAAAAACTGAAAGGTTGCTGGTTCAATTCCTGGTCAAGTCACATGACTAGTTTTCAGGCCAGGTCCCTGGACAGGGCTGAGTGAGAGGCAACTGATTAACCTTTCTTTTTAATTTTTTTCCCAATTCAATTGTTAGATTTTTATTTAAGATTTATATTTTCTCTTTTCTTTTCCTTTCTTTTTTTATTGTTTCCACTTTCAAGCACAAATATCTGAACTTACACCCATCCCACCCACCCTACCTCCCACCCTCAACCCTACCTCCTCAATTTGGCTTTGTCCATGGGTCCTTTATACTTGTTGCTTGAAGAGCCTTCTTCTTTCCCCTATTATCCCTTTCCACCCTCTCCTCTGGTTACTGTCAGTTTGTTCATTATTTCAATGTCTCTGGTTATATTTTTCTTGCTTGTTTGTTTTGTTGATTAGGTTCCACTTATAGGTGCAATCATATGGTATTTATCTTTCACTGCCTGGCTTATATCACTTAGCATAATGTTCTCCAGTTCCATTCCATCTGTAATGAAGGATAGGAGCTCCTTCTTTCTTTCTGCTGCATAGTATTCCGATTTGTAAATATACTGTAGTTTTTTGATGTTTCTCTTGCACATCAAAGTTTCCCTCTCTTTCCACTCTTTAAAAATAAATAAAATCTTACAAAAACTAACTAAAGAAAAGTTAATGAGAGTAGTCTGATGAAGGAGAAAAGAAAGGTAGACTAGTGCCAGGAATAAGAAGTAGGTTTGAGTTATGTGGTTTGGAATGGATAAGTGTGCTGAAAGGGGAAATGTAGATAGAAAGTGAAGTGATAATTTGCTATTATTGCCTTTGTCTTCACACACAAAATGTTCTCTTTCCTAATTTAGAGATGTCATATAGTAATACAAAATGGCATTGAATTTTAAAGCCTTGATGGTCATAGAGACTGGAGTAACAAGAGTGTCAGTAGATAATTCATTGAAGAAACACAGTTCATTCGGGTGTGTGAACCTATAGGAGGAAAAGAGAAACCCATGTGTTTACTAACATTTTTCATCTTGAATTATAAAGAATAACAATAATGATTTTAACTGTACCTTCTTTAGTAGTTCAACTCACATATGGTTAAAACAGGATTCATTCAGCAGGTTGGAAGGTTGTGCCTTTGAACATGTTCAGTTTAGCCCTGGCTGGTGTGGCTCAGTGGATTGAGTGCCAGCCTGTAAACCAAAGGGTTGCTGGTTCAATTCTCAGTCAGGGCACATGCCTGGGTTGTGGACCAGGTCCCAAATTTCAGGGTGCTTGAAGGACAACCACACATTGATGATTCTCTCCCTCTCTTCTTCCCTCCCTTCCTCTCTCTTTAAAAATAAAATAAATAAAATCTTTTTTAAAAAAGAAAACATATTCAGTTGAACAAGAAGGCAAAAAATGAAACCATATGTGTTTTCTTTTAAACTAATTTGCTTCAGTAGTGTTGTCAGCACTTCTGAGAACCCCTTCTATATGCATCTTGCATGCTTTTTATAAATATTCTCTGTTGAGTTATTTCAGTGTCATTTATTAAACTTCCCTTGCAAATATTTATTCATTGTTTTATGGGATTTATGAAAATAATATCCTCTATGATAAGATATATTCATAGAGGATGCTAAATTACAAACAGATCTAACAAATTACAAACAGATCTAACAAAGATATATTTCAAACATTCAGTGTTAGGAACAGCCATTTAAAACATATAAATCTTGTATCAAGTTTTGACAGTCAATAAATATAGGGGTGTTTGGTACAGGAATGAGATTTCTATAATAGTGTTCCTTTGGGGACAATCTCATGTTCCTTGTCCACGGAGTCCAAATCCTAGGGCTACTATTAATAGCCTCTAGAGCTGCTTTACTTTCTTTGCTTTATAAGACACTTTAAAACAGCATTGATGGATATTCTGGGCAATATTGACCTTGATTTGACATTTAACATTTGCAAAGCAATCCTCTGACATATTTCTGTTAACACTGAAAAATCTATTTATGTTGGACTACTGCATGTATATTCAATGTGGCACATTTTCAGTGATCTGTGCTTTGAGTTTATGAGCTCTACTTAAAGTCGAGCCCTGTTCATTGCAATCAGTACCTCTCTTTTCCCAGTGTGCCTCTCTTTCCCCACTAAATCTTTCACATGTGTCCTGCCTGGAGCTCATTCAGTAAATGATCTTTACTTAAGAGCAATCACACCAATAGGAGATAAATAGTTTAAATAGCAATATAAGCAAATTATAAAGTTTTGCCCACTATAACTTTTTGTAACTTGCTCATTAGCATTCTGCAACACATTTTTCCTAACACAAATGAAAGATTGTCATATCAATCCATTGAGTTGAAATGCTATTTTACTCAATTCTGTCTGAGAATATATTCTTTCCTTCCCTTTCTTAGACTTACTACTTGGTTTCCAAAAAAGATTACAGTTTGATTTTGTACCCATACAGTTTTCCCTTAGTGAATTGCATGGCAGCCAGTTATTCTAGTTAGTTTATTCACTTTCACATAATGCTCTGTCAAAACTGTTCACTTACATTTTCCACAGATCACTACTAGCCATGGACAACACTACTCTGCAAAAACCTGCTGTCCTTGCTCTCTACAGCAAGCTGCCATTAAACCTAGCACTTCTCTTCTTTCTCTGGAATATGTCACTCAAGTATTTCAGCAAATGCCAGCTGTCCCTTATATCAGTACACTATCCCTCCATCAGGGATATTTTACAAGTATTCTACATTCATTTTACTTGGCATTTTCTTCTATCTAGCAAATAACATTCATTCACTCCTGTTGGCTTTTCTCAGCAAGTACTGAATGTATCCCATATTCCAGGAATACAATTTCCTAACATACTTTCTTTTTCCCTTATGACAATATTTTTCACTCAGCCATTTCTTCTACTTTTGAAGGCTGTATATCGATCTTTTCAGTGGACCAGAACAATTGAAACTATACCCACTCTAAAAGACAAGTAGTGAATAGTTATCACTAGAATATTGCATTATTTCAATGCAAGTGTGTATTTCTTAAATTGTAAAAGAACATGGGATATTATAAAATAGTAAATTATTCCTTTGTAGTAAAAGCTATAATGTTTGAAAGTAACATTCACAGTTTTAATCTATAGTAATGTTTTATCAGTAATAGTGTCAGAGGATATAAGCAGTTAAGTTTCCTGGAGGTAAAACATGGCCAGTTAAGGTGATTTACAACATTTCAAAATTATTTGACAAGTATATTTAACTCTCTAGAATGATATCTGTTCTTATATCTGTCATGGCTTAGAAAATTATGGGAATTCAAGATATTATCATTGCTATCATCATCATCATCATCATTATCAAAGGCACTTAAAGTATATTTTTATGATGTATCTGCTATTAAGACCTTATAGATGTATATCTCATACTATTAAAGAAGTTCCAGTCTGCTACAGTGGTATAAAATGCTTATATTGAATACATAAATACATTAAGTAATGGAATTCCCAGATTAAATAATACTTTGCTGCTTTAGTAAGTTTAATACATTTGTTATAAGATAAAGAAGATGCTGATTGTTTAGGTCAGGGTACAGAAAACCTTCCCTACCAAAGGCAGGCATAATTATTTTCAGCTCTGTGGGTCAGATAGTCTCAGTGGCAACTACTTAACTCTGATGTAATAGCAGAAGTGTAGCCATAAAATATATAAAGGAATGATCATATCTGTGTTCCTATAAAATTTTATTTACAGGAATAGTCACTGGGCTGTATTTGACCCAAGGCTATAATTTTGTTGATCTCCGCTTTAGATAATGGGAGAAGCTATCATATTTCAAAAAGCTAAGCCTGTAATTGAATGAAAAGTAGTTTTATGTTGGTTGTACCACTAGGCATGTAGAATAATCAAGAAACCCAGACACTAGAGGTTTTCTCATACATAAAATTACAAAGAATATGAACTCAGGGGAAAAAAATCAAAGTGCATTAAAGGAAACAAGCTACCATGGGTTAGATTTAGTAGAACTATTAACTTATAGCAGAGCAACAAAACCTATAGATATTGGAATTATCATATATGAAATATAACAGTAGTAAATATTTTAAGAAATCAAAGAGGGAATGAAGTGAGACTAATGAGCAGGATATTATTACAGCTATCAAAGCAGGATTGTAAAAGAAAGCCATATAAGTAAAAATTAAAAAAAAACTGAAATGAGAAATTAATTGGGACAATTACATCAGACTAATCCCAAGAGAAAACTAGTAAACTAGAAGATAGAATTGGACAATTGTCCAGATCAACAAAGAAAAATAAAAAAAAGAGAAATACAAAAGACATCCTAAGAGACATGAAAAATAGTGTTAGAAGTTCTAAGATGTGTGTTATTTGATTTCATAAATAGAGAATAGAATGAATGGGAGAAAGGCAGTATTCAATGAGGTAATTAATAACTATGAAATTACCATACTTAAAGTCTAGCCAATCATTAGAAAGATAAATCAAAAGGCATCCCCACAATGACTCATTGTCATGAAAAGAAATATTGCCTGAGAACAAAAATAGATTACAAAGAAAAACAATTAGACTGATATCTGACTTAAAGAAAGCCAGAAAGCTCTGGAAAAGTATCTTCAAAACTTTTAATTTATAGCATTGAATTATATACTCTGTAAATTACATTTTAGAATGAGGGTAAAATAAAGACTTTTTAAGATAGAGAATATTGAGAGTGCTTACTACTGATAAATTTGTGTAAAAAACTTCTACAGGGTGAGATTCACAAAGTTAGAAATCATTAAGAAAGAAAGACTGAGTGATAGAAGAAGGATAATCAAAGAAAATATCAAGCATAAGAATAATCCACACAAAAACTGATAATGTAAGACAAATTTAGTATTCAAAAATTAGATAGTAGTAATAATATCTAATTTGTAGTTATTAAGTGTTAGAATTAAAATAATGAATATTATTCTAACATTAGAATAATATTTTAACATTAAAATAATGAATATTTCTATAGAAATAATTCTAACATAAGTTTGGAAATGAAATATTCTAAGGTCATCATAATGTTTTTAAAGAGAGAGTAGATATTTCTTAACACTGAACATGTGAAGTTCACTATGAATGCTAACATTTAGGGGGAAAATTAATAAATGTTAAAAAACATTAGAGTAGTAGAAGTACTACTACTAATGAAGTAGACTTCTACTACTACTATTTCAAGTTCTTGAATTAGAATAGTTCTTGAAGTAGAGTAGAGTAGTATTGGAATAGTTCTAGCAGTAGAGTAGAAAACAAAACAATAGAAGTAGAGTATGTAACTTCTAAAATAATAGAATGGAAATATGTAGAGACAGGGAGGGGACAAACAAGTAAGCAAATATTAATGATAATATTCTATATCAATTATATAAAAGTAAGAAGGAAAAATGGTGTATAGGAAAAGAGAACAAATGGAAAGCCCACATAATGATGTAGAACAATTTCAAATTATTAATTGTTATAATACAAAATGGACTAAGTTCTGAAATTAAAAGAAAAAAGTGTCAGAACAAGTTAAAATATACAACTATATTAACAGCAATGAAAAGAATACTAATCAATAGAAATTAATACTAACCAAAAGATAGTTAGTTCCCTATATTGATATCTCACAAAGTAAGATTTAGGGTAAAAATGTTGCTACCAATAAATAGACATAAGAAATAATGCTAAAAGATTCAATTTACTAGAAAGATACAACAGAACTTTTGTACTACTAATATGGCTTCACAGTATAACATGATAAAAATGGAAAAAACATACACCTTCAAGGAACATAGATTCTCAAGGTTATGTGTGATATTTTTTAGATGGGAACTGACAAGTGTTCCATTGTACAAATGTACCACAACTTTCTTACCTACTCATCTACTGCACTTGGATTGCTTCCAAATCTTGGTTATTGTAAATAATGGTGCAATGAACGTAGGGGAGCATATAGTTTTTCAAATTAGTGTTTCAGTTTTCTTTGGATATATTCTCAGAAGCAGAACTGCTGAGTCATAAGCAAGTTCCTTTTTAACTTTTTGAAACAACTCCATACTGTTTTCCGCAGTGTCTGTACCAATCTGCATTCCCACCAATAGTGCATGAGGGCTGCTTTTCCTCCAAATCCTTGCCACACTTGTTGTTTTTTTTATTTATTAATGATAACCATCATATAATATGATACAGATGATGTACTGAAGTACTGTATACCTGAAATCAATATAACTTTGTTAACCAATATCACCCTAATTCAATAAAAAAGGTAAAAAAGACCTGACACGATTTATGAGGTTTTCAATAACATTATGAAACTGATGAAAAATCAACTGTAACTGGTTTTAAAGAAACCAAGAAACAAATGTCCAATCTGCTGTAGAATATCTGAACAAAAGGAAGCTTAAAGGAAGGCTGGAAAATTACCGGTTTAAAA
The DNA here is from genome assembly GCA_004024845.1 of Tonatia bakeri. Lineage (NCBI taxonomy): Eukaryota > Metazoa > Chordata > Mammalia > Chiroptera > Phyllostomidae > Tonatia > Tonatia bakeri. The sequence continues at coordinate 31,198 of PVIA01011014.1, read as the reverse complement.
ACAACAGCAAAACAAAACAAAACAAAACTGAGGTCCCAGTAGGCTTGGTAATCCATCAAAAGTCAGAAAACATATGCTGGCAAAGCTACCACTAACAGTTAACCAATATCTAAGTCAGGATGCCTTCTATTTAAATAGTATTTGCATATAGCCCTATTCTCAACTGAATTTGCCTTACAACATAAATGTACTGGTTTAGTTAGTTGGGGTTTCTCTGCTTTCTTTTTAAAGATTTTTATTTATTTTTAGAGAGGGGAAGGGAGGGAGATAGAAAGGGAGAGAAACATCATGTGTGGTTGCCCCTACTGGGGACCTGGCCTGCAACCCAGGCATGTGCCCTGACTAACCCTTTGGTTTGCAGGCCAATTCTCAATCCACTGAGCCACACCAGCCAGGGCTCTGTGCTTTTTTTCTATTACCTTATTTTGTGTGGAAAAGTTCTATGATAAGATCAAAAGTGAAAGCAAAGAAAGGCACAGATAGGAAACGTGGGATTTCAGACAGGATAAAAATGAAATTGTATGTAGATAAGAAGTACACAAGTCATAGTAAAACCCACTTGGAAGAATATTCATAATTAAATTCGGGTGTAGAATTCTTTCCCCTACCAAGTTAAATATAAGTAATGCCCATATCCAGTCCTGGGAATAAATACTCTGAATTCTTCTGGAAATCATGTGTGGCTGGAAAGAATACAGACAATAGCAAGACTCTACAGAATTCTATACTGTCTTTTGTCATCCTCATAATGTGATAAAGTTTATAGGGCTTGGACGAGTAAAAATATGCTAACAGTAATAGAAATAGTATTTCAAAAATTCTCACATGAACAAATAAACATTCATGAGTAGTTTCATTCTTCAAAAAGTCTTCTATCACAAATTCTTAAACCCCAGCCCTACTTTGTTTACAATCTTTTATCATAACATTACTCTCTACTCATTGCATTATGTCAACAATATTTTTGTTTATCTTCATTATGATTTTAAAGCCTCAATTCATCTTTACGTTCCCAGTTTAAGAGTGAAATTCTTCTGATTTAATTTCCTTCCCTATACATTGATCTACTACCAATCACTTTAACTGTTATATCATCTATACCCTTAAGTTCTCCAAAAGTACTTTTACCTGCAGTAACAGTGGATCAAAGGAAGATGTAGATACTATGTCAAATCAAAAATAGAACTGTAAAATTAGAAAATTCCAAAGGATTAAAAGAGTAGATTTTTATTATATATTTTATATTTAAGAAGGTTGTAAATATCACACTTCCCCATCTTAACAGACACACCAACTTCAGCTAACATGAGATATAAACTTCAATTCTAGAAACTCTCAGGTATATAAAGGCATCAGTTGTTAGAACATGCCACTTATTCAGCCAATATCAAATTATCCAGTATATACTATAGTTCCAGACACTTTGCTCTGCTTTGATTGCCTTGTCCTTGAGGAAAAAACAAGTCCACTGAAGAAGAGAAGCAGTTAGCAAAGCATTGTAACATAATATGGAAAATTTAAAATAGAGGCATAAAGTGTCATGGCAACATTAAGAAAAGGAAAAGTGGGAGCCTGAAGAGTACTTCAATGAGGAAATAAAATGCACCAGTTATTGAAAGGTGAACAGTAGTCTATCAGGCGGAGAATTTCAGAAAACAACAACAAAAATTACTTTTTATACATTTAGAGAGAAGCACCAAAATTATGGAAGCATGAAAAAGTATAGCATGTTTGTAGACTAGTAAATAGTCTTGTACAGCCCAATTAGACTATTATTGAAAAAAGTCACCCCAAATATGCATTAATTTAATTCTTGTTTCTTATCCTTATTATTCCTACCTAAATCACACTTGGATTGTTATCATAGTCTCCTAATTGTGTTTTTAATTTCACCCCCTTTGTCATAACCCATCATTAGATTACATTTTTAGATTAATATACCTAAGTGGTAGCTTGAGCCCATCATTCTTTTATTGAAAACAATAAATCCAAGTACATGAAACAAACAAAACTAACTTAGTATTAAAATTCTCTCCTACTCTGGCCCTCGGAGTGTTTCTAGCTCCATTTTCCATCAAGCCCTTACCTGATATTTATTTGTAGCTAGCCTGTAATTACCATGAGACAAGAGCCAGGTTTCCTGTAGTCAACCTTCTATCATCAACACATGGTGCATTTCTCAGGACATTCTAGATGTTCAAACTTTATTGAATAAGTTAATAAAAAATATGCAGAGTTTTAAAATCATGCTTCTCTAAGTTTTCTGCCATTGGTATGGGCAGGGGAAGACAGAGTGGGTAAGCGATTAGAGATTAGAACAAGTGATTTAGGCTGGTTTGGTTGAGCTCCAGTGCCCACTTCTACTTCAACAAGATCAACTCAACAATGTCATATACATTGAATTTGTATTTCAGGATTGGCATAAGTTTTCACAGACAAAGCATAAGCTTTAAATCAGATGGACAATTTATTTTGATATAGAACAATGTATGATCTTTGGAAATTCAAAGACAGACCCCTTACTTAAGCTTGATGAATGAGGCAAGTGAGGTGCAGAAGGCATAAAGTTTAAGGTGGCACTACTCATTCTCAGGGCCATGCATTTATCTTACCCTAGTCCCAGTTCTAGTGGCCAGACTAGGCTTCAAGACTTTCACAGATATCTTGCTTATCTTTTTCACCAAGACTAAATTCTTTATCAATTAAACCTAAGGAAAATCTACCTAGAATACAAGTCCTTTTTCATGAAGTCTCCTGCAGCCACCCACCAAGAAAGTGTATGTATCAGTGTCTGTCTCTCTGTCCCTCTCTCTCCTCTGAATGACAATGATTTTTGTCTTTATTTACGACTTTCAGACTTAACCCTCTCTGGTAATAATATGATAATTTTTCCTGACTGTTCATCAGAATGTAATGGGATGCTGAGCTGGAGGTTCCCTCAAAGGGGAAAACCCCTACTAACATGGCTGGGGGAAGGGGATACAGAGCAGGGCCATTGAAAGCTGCTTTGAATATCTAAGGAACTTGGCTAGTGTTTTAGTAAAGCTGCTGTGCTTGGAGTCAGGGAGATGGGTGTAACTCTAACCCATGATGCACCAATAGGCAGTTCCCTGGTTACTGTACCTACATGAGCAGCTTGGAGGTGGCTCCTTCATCATGGGGTCACACTTGGCAGCTGAAAAAGGCAGAAGAAACCAGAGTACTTGCAGGTGTAACCCTTTGTGGTAGGAGTTGGGAATGGGTTTACAAAGGAAGATCTGCCCCACAGATTTAAACCCAAGTTTGGGGCAGCCATGCTCTCCTGACCATGCAGCTTGGGAAGGAGAAGCCTCTTGACCATGTATTATCTGTGCAGGGTCTTAGCCACATGGTATGAAAGGATGCAGAAGGACCCCTCACTGGACCACCACGAGGAGGGTCCAAGCAGTTTTGGATTAAGAGTGGGAGCCTAACTGAGCACGAATTACTGGGAGAAGTCAGAAATGGTGAACTGAGACTGTATAGATGCTGAGCTACAGACCTATGTCTTTTCCTGAGGGATGGTACCTCTGACTGACCTGGTTTGGCAAGGGGAGGCAGGACTGTGTGTTTGTGGGTGTTTCTTTTGTATTTAAGGGAGTGGGATTTAATGGGGAAAAAATTCACCATTCTTTTAATCCTGTGTAAATTTTGAATAAATATTCCCTTTCCTTTTCATA
>PVIA01011014.1:0-22500 GCA_004024845.1 Tonatia bakeri | reverse complement strand
CACAGTTGCCCCGTGAATCTGAGACAGAGCAGGAGCTGTGCTTTTTAACTTTGGTCCACAATACAGCATTTCACCCAGTTACTTATTGTGCTGTTTAGTGCTTACACATTTTAATAGCTTTCAAACACATCTGAAATCAGACATAATGTAGAGTAGGAAGATTTCTCTAAAATAGGACATGTTTTTTTCAATATTTTTTTCTTCCTCAATAAAGCAATTAACTTCAGAAATCTTTCAGTCTAGGTCAATTAGATTGACTCCCTCCCTTCCCAATGGCAGGTATGAATTTTGTTCTCTTTGTGAAATTTTGGGCCTGAAATTCTGAGTAATTGCCTCCTTTCACCAGATCTCTTTGCCTGTGTAGACTCAGACAGCTCTCTTTCAGAGTCCGTCACAAATGAAACCCAAATCCAAATAATTGCATTCTGCTTCTTTTCGGAAAGAGGGAAAGGAGACAGGGGAAGACCAAAGTGTAGTACATATTAAGGCAGGTCATTAGGGAAAAGAAATAGGATATAAAAACCTGACGTGTCTGTGGGAGCTCCTGGCCACCTAACTTATTAACGTTGCATCCATTGTGAGATGTCGCAGTCCCGAGCAGTCAGAAGATGGCTCCAGCGTGTTAATTTTGCTCCTGTGTCTAGCTCGAGATTCAAGGGGCAAGATTGTCCTCAATGCTATTATTTCTTTCCGATTTTGCTGTCGTCTCATTTGGTTGAAAACATCAAACTGAAGCATATATGGAGTTTTAAAGAGTCCGTTAATATAGATGGTAAGATTTTTAAAAAAATTTACCTGTTCCCGCTTTTGAACAGGACATTCTCAAATATGTTGCATGCTTTTGCGCAAAGTGCACATTTGTACGTCATTGCTGAAAATACTATCTATAGAAGGTAGAACTTCCCAGGGACACTGTATCAATGTCAAATCAGTGTTCGCTGAAACTATACTCTCATCTTAGAAATATTGTTTTCCTAAGAAACTGGGGTTTGTGAAAATAATAGTGTACAAAGTAATTACATAATGCTGTTCAGTAGGATAACAAAGTCCAAAATTATTTAACCTTCCTAAATTTCACTGCCTTTCAGAGATATTTATATTTCCCTCCTCTCATACCTATCAAACTCCAAATTCACTTTCTAAACAAATATTGATAACATCAAAAGAACGAGCATGTAATCCAATTAAGTCACAGTTTTAAATATTTTACTATAAAAAGAATGATGCATAAAATTTACTGCTTAATTAGTGACTTTAGAGGCCATTCCTATACTAGATAAGTGCATAAAAATTATAGGAAATTGTGTGATTAGCAATGAAATAAACATGATATAATATGAATTTTATAAGGTTTAACATTTAAATTCATTTAATGATAATAGTTGAACTTACTTTGTCCAAAATGTATGATCATGCAAAAGAATATTTAAAATACATATTTGTTGAATGTCATAGCTATTATTTTATCTTAAGTGTTTTGTGTCTTTTCATAAATCAAGGCAAAAAATTTACTTGGAATTTGAAAATATTTTGCAAGCTAAGTATTTTTATTATCTTAGAAAATACGGCATTTATCATTCCCCTCAGCATAGTTTTTATGATAGATACATTTTAAACAACAAATTACCTTTATAAATAATATTCTAGGAATATGTCTCTCCCTAATTATAATCTTTTACTTATGTTCCTTCCTTTAAAAAAATAAAGAAAATTTTAATACATTGCGAATATGCTTTTTGCTTTGAATATTTTGGGGGGAAAGAAAATAACACCAGTTAATGAGTAAAAACTTATTTGTGATTTTCTTCAATGTATTCAAATAAGTCACTTAAATGTACTAACATACTTAACCTGATTTACACACACACACACACACACACACACACACACACACACACACGGTGCTTTCTTTTTCTCTGTACAGGGTTTGGATTAAATCCTTTGAAAAATGTCAATAATGAAGCCACAGCTTCAGTGTAGCCTGAATATGAACTTGTTGCTTTTGGAAAGAAGGAAAATTAGCACCATTTTGTACAGAGGAGTTAAATGAAGGAGGGTGATTCTTTTATTTTTGCTCTATAGAATGATGTACGCTAATCAGCAGGCAATGCCCTGTCAGTGAGCTAATTCAACTCTCTGCTAAAAGAAGTGTAGATTAATGGATAAAGAAGGTCTGTGGTAGGGTCACACTGATATGGATTCAACGTGTACAGCAGCTTGTCAGATGCCTGCTTGGATTAAATCTAACCTTTATTGTTGAAGGTTGCCATTTACCCTATTCTTTAGTGCCTCAATTTATTTTCTTCTCGGAATTTCCACATAAAAAATTATCATCTATTTGCACTTGAGAACAAATTTAGAGAGCTGATTTCATTATCTGTGAGAAACCTGGAGTCACTAAATACTGAAAGAAAGACACAATGAATATTTAAGGGATATATTAACTGATTTATTCCAATTCTCAATGAGAATGAGGCTTAATTTTACAAAAAAGGCCAAAATAGTTATGTAAAATTATTTCAATTTAAAGAAACTTTGAACAAAGGGTCTGCTTCTTTTAGCACAAGGAACCAGTATTTTAAGGATTTAAAAAAATTAATAATGTAGAACATGAAATTCTGAAAATTTGACTTATATCCAGTAAAATTACTTCCTGCTGTCATTTAAATTATGGCTGCCCTCTATAAAGGTGTCTTTAGGTGTATTAATTGAATTCCACACTATTTTCCAATAATAATCTGTAAAGTTCATCTGTCCATTCCTCACAGGATACCCACTGTGTATGAGAGAAGAACGTATCTATTTCAGTACCTTAATTTATTTTCATGATTCACTGATAATGACTGTCATGCAGGTTGTACATCAGAATTAACCTTCATTTCACTGAGGTATATTACGATGACAGTCCACGACACATTTCACCTACACAAAGGGCATTTTCTTCCCTTTTCATAATCATCCTCAGTGGCTGAAGATTGTTTGATAGCCGATTAATTTTCATAGGAAATCAAGTGCAAGCTCCCAAAGCAGAGCTGGTGTACGTTCTTTTGCTAAGTGCCTTCATTGGTAATTATGTATTTTTTTAATTGCATCTAACAAAATTAGTATCTTCTAGCTCTGACTGTGATTTCATTCCTGTGCCTGTATTTTTATAAAAATACAGAAAGTTAATCAGAAATAGCAAGTTTGTCAGTTTCTAATTTCTCAAGATACTAAATGACAGATATAAATCCACCTATTTGCTATGGTTTCAGTCAGATGATTTCATGAGATACAGGCATCATTTTGAGTTTGAGATAATTCTTGTCCCATTTTTCCAATTTCCAATACAATCTACACACTAGCATATTCTTTTGGTTATATCACCTTTCAACTGAAAGGAACAAAACAAAATGTATCTGGTAACAAGCAAATTTAATTCTTGTGTGTTACAAATTGCTATTTGTAGATATTGTACTTTTGTAGAAAAATATGTAATAGAGGGCAGTAGTGAATGGAGAAATTATCTGAATAAACTCTTCTTTATAAAATAGCTCAAGTGAAATTTCTATGTGGTTTCATATTAATAGGATTAGTATGGAATTGGAACACTCTTCCTGTAGAAAGATGGAAACAGAGAGTGTATTCACCTTTTGCTTTCCTGATTCTCATACTAAAACTTTATTCAACCTTTCTCCTTTAACCAAATAATTTATAAAACTATTAATGTACATATAATCTACTTGGCCAAATGAATACAAATAATGTGTCCTCTATTAGAAAGTACTTTTCTTGGAAATGGTATAAGTTGCCAAGCAATATTCTATCATAGTTTGGTATGGTTTTTCTTGCCTTAGATACTTAGGCAGACTTTTTTTTAAGTCTTTTTTGGTAGCTCAGAGGTAGTATATAGGTGACATTTGATGCAATCACTATGGTACATGTTCATTTTTTAATATATTTTGATGTAAATAGTCACATAAAATTATAAAAATGATTATAGACTTAGAGTTTCACAGAAACCATGATGACATTTCAACCTCCTTCTTATACTATTTATTGTTTTATTTCATCAACAAGCTACTTCAAATATCATAGTCAGACTCTAATTGCTTCTCCTTCTGAGTAGTTGAAGACAGCCAAAAGTTTCACCATTATCCAATCAATCTGGAATAATTTTTCTCTGATTTGCATCCCAGTTTTTTATTTATAATTATGTGAAAGTAACCATATTTATTCCTTAGAAATCAAGATGAGTTTTGGTCTTCATCAGTTTAAGTCTTTATTTTCTTTTTAACTATTTAATAGAATTTAGAATCTGTGACTCATTTATGTGCTTTGGGAAAGACTTCAACCACTAAGAGTTGGAAAGATAAATTGCATTAGATATCATCAAATATATACACATATCTATTTTACCTTTCATGGCCAGAAGGAGATGCCTAATATAAAAGAGAGTGAAAATAAGTTCTAAAAGTCATTCTTAGTTATCTGAAAGTTGGCATTCATGCTGTTTAAATTTTATATAATTCCTTTGATGCATCAAAAGTATGTTCTCATATAAACATTTTGGCTGAATTATTATTTCCAGTTATAAATATGAGAAGAAAAACATCTCTCATGACATTTTAGTTCCTTCCTTTCAGTTTCATCATCATGGTCACAGTGAAAAGAAATCTATATTGTACCAGAAACTTTCAGAACCTTAGAAAAGATTATTGTCCAATTTAATGCTATCTTGATTATTGTTTTTATAAAAGAATTCATTTACCAATAACAAAGAGAAAATTTACTTAGGGAGATATACAAATATGTTATAAACATATTACTTAAATTACTTTTAAGTAAACTTAAATTACTTTTCCAATTTTTTTTACATGTAACAAAGAAGTGGTGGATAATCCCCACCGAGAGCAAAACTCAAGTGTAAGACTCTCTAATAACCCCCCCCCCCCACTATGTATGGTAGAACTTCCTTTTGACAAAAATTATTTGATGACATTTTCAAAAGTTTCTATATTAAAAAACATTGCACATAAATATTGATTTACTGACTTGTAAATGACCTTTAAAAGATAGAAAAAGGACAGGAATAAATGACAAAGGTGACAGTATGAGAAGAATAAGGGTAAGTTGCTAAACCTAAGAGATGTTAATACCACAGACCAAACAAGAGTGAAATTTAGACAGTGCTACCACTGTATTCTACTTGGATTTGGGCCATGAACTGTGATAGAACACATAACTGGGGTCCAGTAATTCACTGCAGCAAAGATTGTACTCTGTTGCATGGGAGTGACCTGGAGTTTGAACTGACAAAGAAAAGGAAAGGAAAGAGAGAGGGAGGGAGAGAAAGAGAGAACAAGGGAGAGAGGGGGGAAATATTATGATAGAAATTTTCAGAAGTAGATAAGAGGCAAAATGAGTAGAAAAAAGGGAAACCAGGGTAAAGTGGGTCTTTTGGATACAAGCTTCTATTCCGATCTTGGATTCCAGCTTGATGCTAAATGAGAGCAGACTAGTGGCGAAGGAAAAGCACAGCCTAATTTATTTTTTTTAGTTGTCATATGCATCTTATTTTATTTTATTGTGGACACTAACACAGATGTCCCCATCACTCTCCCATTTGCTTGCCTCTCCCCAGCCCTTGCTCCTCTTCCCTATGGCCATCATCCCACTGTTGTCTGTGTCCATGGGTCACTTATATATTCTTTGGCTAATTTCTTCACCTTCCCTCTTCATCCAAACTCCCCCTTCCCTCTGACAGCTGTAAGTCCGTTCTATGTGTCCATTAATATAGTTCTATTTTATTTCTCAGCTTATTTTGTTTATTAAATTCCACAAATGAGTGAAACCATATGATATTTATCTTTCTCTGACTATCTTACTTCACTCAGCATAACAGTCTCCAGGTCCATCCATGCTATGGCAAAGGGTAAAGAATTCCTTCTTTTTTTTACTGCAGTGCAGAATTTTATTGAAAACACAACCTAATTTTAACTCATTCGATATCCCAAGAATGATGTTTCCCTTGAATTGAAGTATCATCCTTGTTTACAAGGGAAAGCTTATTTACCAAATATTAAAACAAAATAAAACAAAGTAAAAGCAAACATAAACTTCTCCTTTCCCCTCTATTATCTTCTATCCCTTTTTCTGGCTACCTCTACCCTAATTTATCTTCTCTCTCATAGACAGATCTTGATGGCAGCTTATCTTGTGCAGTTGACTGACCTAGTTGAATTAAATTTCCACACATAACTTGGTTTCTATGAGGAGTAAGTAAAGTAATTATTAGATTTCCATAACATAACAATTAAAAGTCTTGAATACTATAAAGATACAGTTGCATGTTGATTGATGACTAAGAAATGTCCAGCTGAAAAATATGTGAAATATGAGATCTTCCCAGCATCATTTTAAAGAAAATTCTATTTAAAAATTTATTGTGTAAATTATAACCACAGACCTTTTTTTACAAAAAGTTAAATATATTTAAAACACACGCACTTTTCAAGTTGCCTTATCATATTTTATATCTCTAACTTAAATAATATCAATTCACCATTAAATTTAAGAGAAGTTTTAAAACCATACTAAATGATCCTTCCTGTTTTCTTTTCTCCCTTTGTGTGTGTGTAACTATTGATCAATCAGTCATCCAGCCAACCAGCTACCCATTCATATATTTATCCATTCATATAGCTGTCATCCAATATACCCAATTTCTTCAGTTAGAATTTAGCTGTGGTTCTTAATACTAGGACTATTCACTAAGGGTTTTTTTTTCCTTAAGCATATTACTTATTTAATTCACTATTGATGAAAAAGTGTGGGCTGTTATAAGTTGCTATGCCTTGTTTCTAATAAATTAAAGTGTAAACATAAAGTTACACTATTCCCAGTATAAATTATGAATGATTATTTGAAAAAAATTTAACAATCAGATATAGATTTAGATTTGATTCAGAATTATGTTAAGAAATACCCATGAGTATGTCTAGCTTTAAACCCAGAAAGTACCATATTTTGTTGTGTATAATGCTCAAATTTTTGCTCAAATTTTTTAGGGAAATATAAGGATGCACATTATAAATGGGTAGTACTAATTCCACATCTATATAAGTGTTTTTAATTATTTTGTTTATGCTTATGTGTTAAAAGTGAAGCTCTAGAAAGCAATAATAATATCTGTATGCAAAATAATACCCTGGCATATGATAATCAATTTAGTTTCTTAATATAAACAAACAAACAAACAAATAATTGAATTAAAAATTTAAAACAAAATTTTTTTGTCCTGATAATTTGGGCCAAAAAATGTGAGTGTCCAGTATATATGAGAGCACATTGTACATGGCAAAATACAGTATTCTCCTAACTTTCCTGTATGATCTATAAGGGAATTTTGAATAGTTAATAAAAGCAAAATTGAAGAAAAACCTCCAAAGGAAGTGTGTTGCCATGATATTGTCAAGATATAAAGTTGAATTCTGAATTCCAGCACCTGGAAGAAATGTTTTTTGGAAAATGTTTTCATGAGTTTGAGAACATCCAAATTTTACTTCCAATCAAAGCAATTCAGTTTAAAAAATACAGAAGTCATTAAAAAAGCAAAACACATTTAGTATCAAGAAAGTGATGACACAGGTTTTTAATACAGTTAATTATCTAATCCTTCAGTAGTGATTTTAAGACCAACATCTCCATTTGGAAATCCAAGGCTACCCGACAAATTCTGTCATCAACAAAACCAGGAAAATCATATTCCCTTCATTATAAACTTATTTCTGACAGAAGTACATGTTATTTACAATATATGGAATATTTAAAAAGTTATATTTTATTGCAAAGAATGATTATACCACCTCTAAAATATAATGATGCCATAAAATGTTAGCAATAATTAAAAAGTAGATTCAATGGGATATTTTTTAACACTAATTTTAAGGATTTAAAACCTGCCTTTATAAAATTTTTATTGAATTTATTGGAGTGATGTTGTGGATACAAGGAAACCCTAGTACACTGTTAGTGGGAATGCAGACTGGTGCAGCCACTGTGGAAAACAATATGAATTTCCTCAGAAAACTAAAAATGGAACTTGCCTGTTGACCCAGCAATTCCACTGCTGGGATTATACCCTAAGAATCCTGAAACAGCAATTCAAAAGAACCTATGCACCCCAATATTCATAGCAGCACAATTTACAATAGCCAAGTGCTGGAAGCAATCTAAGTGTCCATCAGTAAATGAGTGGATCGAAAAAACTATGATACTTTTACACAATGGAATACTGAGCAGCAGAAAGAAAGAAGGAGCTCCTATCCTTTACAACAGCATGGATGTATCTGAAGAGTATTATGCTAAGTGAAGTAAGGCAGGTGGTGAAAGGTAAATACCATATGATCTCACCTATATGTGGAACCTAATCAACAAAACAAACAAGCAAGCAAAATTATCCAGAGACAAGAAAATTAAAAAAAAGAAAAACTGACAGTAATCAGAGAAGAGGTTGAAGGGGATAAAGGGAGAAATGAGGAAAGGTCATCAAAGAACAAATATAAAGGACGCATGGACAAAGTCAAAGGGGGGTAAGATTGAGGATAGGAGGTAGGGACAGTTAGGGTGTAGGAGAGTGGGTGGGTGCAAATGGAGACAACTGTACTTGAACAACAATAAAAAAAGAGAGAAAAAGAAAATCATTTCAAAGCAATAAATCAGTGAATGATCCAAGTTTATGGCATTTTTATAAACAATATAATTTTGTAGATTAAAAAGTCTAATAGAAAAATACATATAGCTCACAGTGTACAATTCTGTAATGCATCATTTGTATATTGTAATGTGTGTTCACCATCCAAAGTCAAGTCTCTTTTCATCACCATTTATAGCCCTTTACCTCTTCTATTTACCTCCACCCCCTTTCCCTCTAGTAATCACCATATTGTTGTCTGGGGTCTGAGGTTTGTTTTTTTTGTTTTGTTTTGTTTTGTTTTTGCTTAGTCCCTTGTTTTTCACCCAGTTCCTAACTCCAACCCCCTGACGTTCATTAGTCTGTTCTCTGTATTTATTAGTCTATGTTTCTATTTTGTTTGTTAATTTTGTTCATTGGATTCCACATATAAGTAAAATCATATGGCATTTGTCTTTCTCTGACTGGCTTAATTAGCTTAGATAATATGGTCCAGGTCCATTCATGCTGTCACAAAAGGTAAGATTTCCTTCTTTTTACTGCCAAAAAGCATTCTATTGTGTAAATGCACCATAACTTTTTTTATCCATTCATGTACTGATGGGCACTTGGGCTGGTTGTAAATCTTAGCTATTGTAAATAATGCAATGAACATTGCAGTGAATATACTCTTTCTGATTAGTGTTTTGGGTTTCTTAAGATATATACTCTGAGTCATAGGCAGTTCCATTTTTAATTTTTTTGTGGAAACTCCATAATGTTCTCCACAGTTGCTGCGTCACTCTGCATTCTGCACAAGGGTTTCCTTTTCTCCACATCTTTGCCAACACATTGCTTGTTGATATTTCCATGATAACTGATAGTTAACTCCTGCCCTATAGTTAGTGCTACAATAGATCTTGCTACATAAATTTTATGTTTTAAGGATGTGATCCGATTTGTGGCATAGTTAACCATATATAATAATACTGAATGATTTTAGGCATTGATATAAATTCATAAACACACATGTTCATATCTGCACTTATGTGTATGTGAGAAAGAGGGAGAGACAGAGAGAGGTATTGATAGCTATCCAGTGTGGTGTGTTTGTATGTACATATATGTACACAAATAGACAGATGTAGATAGATATAAGTATACATAGATATAGACATAGGTATAGCTATACACTTAATATCTAGTCATAGATTTTCATCTATATAGCTCAATTAAAATATATTTCGTGGCTTTATAGTATATTTTCAACTTTCTTTTATTACCACTAACCCCCAAAATTTTAACCAATATTTATTTGAATTATTTGTTTCCCATTGTTATCATACCTCTGTTAATCAGATAATCATTTGGTTACTATGTTGTACTTTAAAAGAAATCTTTTAGGAAATTATCCACATAGATTAATAGAAAGGCAAAGGACAAGAAGAGTGTTTAATAGTCATTCATATCTTAGCATGAATTAGTTTTATTAGTTTCATGGATAGTGCTTGTATGGAACAAGATATATGATAATGTATATTTTTGTGGTGCTTATAATGCATTATTTGACTGCACTGTACTAAGGGGTAGACATGCAGAATTTACTTCCTATAATTTTCACCTTACTATTATAAGACTAAAATCAGACTCTTAGTGCAGGGAAAATGGAAGATGCTGTAGAACTGTGGCCCATGGAGTGAACCATGTAGACCTGTATTCAAACCTGTCTCTGCTACTGCTTGTCCCATGATGGTGAAGACATACATATAACCTTAGAACTTGGACTTCTGCATTTGTATAATTGGAATGGAAATATCTGCCAGGCAGGATTTCTGAGAGGAATATTATGTGATTTCTTAATCATGATAAATTATTATGGAAGATGTATATTTACATATGATATATATAATTAAAATAAAATATTTATGAACAAATGGGTAAGAAGAGAATGGGATTATTTTATTAATTATTATAATTATTGTTATTACAGTAAATATCTTATTAAGCAAGAAAAATATTAAAGTTATATCTATTACAAGTTTATCTTTCTAACAATCCAAAATGAATCTTATCTCATTTTATATTGTGAACTAAGCTCATTTATCTCTTGACTGAGGCACTCTCCAGCAATTAAAACAACACAAATTTACCTAAAGCAAGAATATGCACTTATTAGCTACACACATTAATGTTAATAATTGTGGACTACCTTTAAATATTTAAACCAATAAGACACAAATATGGATCCAGTTAGGTTACTAAGTTGAAATAAGAAAATCATTACGTTTATCAAGATATTTTACTCATATTTAAGAAAAAATAAAACTTTAAAAAAATCTCTCCTGTCATACTTCAATACATAGGATCAAGTTATAAACACATCTAAGGACAATGAACAAAGCATGTACATAATGATTTCATAACTTACAGAAGTTTGAAATAGTTATAAATCAGTTGAGGTTGTTTTCTTTCTTTAAATAATTTATTATTTTAAGAAGAAGAAGCCCTGGCTGGCGTAGCTCAGTGGATTGAGTGTGGGCTGCAAACCAAAGCATTGCAGGTTGGATTCCTAGTCAAGGCACATGCCTAGGTTGCAGGCCATGGCCCCTAGCAACCGCACATTGATGTTTCTCTCTCTCTCTCTCTCCCTCCCTTCCCTCTCTAAAAATAAGTAAATAAAATCTTTAAAAAAAAAGAACAAGAAAAGGGGTGTTTAGGGCAATTGGTAACTTTAGACTCTAATGCCTGCATCATCATTAACTTTACAGCTGTTGGAAAGTAGCTCCAGTCCCAATTCCCAATGTGTCTCTGGTCTCATATGTAAAAAGAGAATGATGGTAATGAACTTTGTTATTGGAAAATTTAAAAAATATTTTCAAAACGTAAATTTTCACAAAAAGTGTTTTGACAAAAGTATAATTGTTAACAAGATAAACATATTACTAGCATTCAAACATATAACTTAATAGTTATAGTTTCTTAATAGAAAGTTTTTTAATAGAAAGTAAAAATATAATTAATCCAAGATGAAACTTCATTTTCTTAAATTTAGTATGTTAGTATATCCACAGTGAATATCAGGCTAAAAAGTAGGCAATATGTATATGATAAATGATTCAAGAATTTTGCACCTCTAATTTGATCAAAGTAACTAGAGTAGGCCATGTATAATATAGGTATTTTTGTAATTAGCAACTGTGGTAATAAACTTTATCACAAAATAGAATGTGGTAGGCAGATTATCTACTGAATATCATATGATGAAATATTTAGTGACAATTCCTTTCAGAGGAAATACTTCACAAATATAATTCTGCAAATTATATTTTTAAATATAATTATAAAAACATGTGTATGTGTGTTAATGTTAAATTTCAATGCATTATTAAGCACTAGCACAGTGCCTTACATGCAGTAGGTGCAGGAAATTTCAAATGTAATTCAGTTATTTTTCCAAAGTGTTTACTGTGCTATTTTTTCAAAACTTATTGAATAAGCAATGTGGATTTTTGTTAATTACAGAATTTCAACCCATAAAAGGTTGGACCTTTCTATACATTTGTTCGACTGGATTTTTTTGCCTCCTTTGTCAATCGGCAAAAATAGGAATACAGCAAATTCTTATTTTCTATAAAGAGGAATTCTGTTTATTTAGAAAATACCTTGTCACAAAAGAAAAATCTTACATAGCTCATTGTAAGAAAGATAGATTCTACTGAATGGATTCATAGGTAAATGACACATTTTAGCATGATACTATGCATTTTCGGTCTAAAATGTTTTAACTAATCTTCAATTCTGAGGACATTAGAAATCTGTATTGGTAAGTTTATCTACAGTTATTTATATGTATGTATATAATATGGAATTTGTATTAACATGAAATTTATATTAAAAATGTATGCCTTATTAGACTCATGGAATCAAGTTGGAAGTTTTAATTTTCTGGATAATAACAGACATTCTTAGGAGGGAAATAAAGCAATATGTATTTGTTCCTCATTAAATATAGAATAATACTTATTCTATTTTTAAATTTTTCCTCATTAATGTAAGCATCACTCTTATAATAAATCCTGGAGAGTAAATTTCAGTTTTTTCTAGCATTTGCTGAATAATATATTCAGCATAAACTTAGAGCATAAACTTCGGTTTGACATATGCATCTGCTGTTTAATGACTATGTCTCTTATGTCTCATTGGGTGAATTTTTAACCAACTAACAAGATGAGGATAATATTTAACTCACAGGTTGGTGGTTAAAGATTAAATACAATAATGTATGAAAAGTACATAGCACAGTGCCTAACACATAAATAGTAGGTCTTACAATTATCATTTTCAATGACTTCAAACAAGTAAGTCTGAAAAGACTGGATGTCGAAATACAACAAATACAAAGAAAACCCTCTTAAATGCTGCTGGCTCAAGAACAATGTCTGTTTAGAATGTTTGATACAAATGTGTTTTTTCCCAAAAGATCTGCATGCTGGACTTATTAGTCTACTTGAGTATATTTAGGTATTTTACAAAATGTATTCCTTTTAGTTTTATTGATTTTACACACACACACACACACACATATTTGAAAAAAATATTTCCCTAGCAGTTTTATTTTTCACTTAAAGTAATTTAAATAGTATGCGCAAATTCAGTAGCATTAAAGATGTGCATATTTTTACACAAATACATACTCATATACCACTGTTTGGCAACTGGGGAAAGAAGATCAGGGGAAAACATAAATAATGGTGTTTATACCACAAGTATATCATTAGCAGATGCAGGTGTGTTAAACTGGGTAAATGTTGCTATGGTTGAAGTCACTAGGTCAGAACACCTAGAGACTTTTTATTTCATATCTACACACACGCTTATACTTTCATATTAACATATACACATATATTTATATGCATACTTTTGCACATCAAAATTTCTCTTTAAAACCAAATGTACTTTAAAAGCGATACCATTTCTATTTCCTAAACTCAGGTATGCTATCATTCATATTAAATGAATAAGCAAAAGATAAGATGAAACTACAACTCACGAGCAAGTGGTTATTTCAATGTATAACAATGAAAGGAAAATAAACTACATGTTAATCAACTCAAGTCAGCATGTGAAAGGCTATGCCTTTGATATATAAAAGGGTCCATTAAAAAGATACTATTAGGAGCTGCAGCATAAATAAGAATTACACACTTGAAAATCTGGTATCAGAGAAAACAAACAAAAGCAAACCATAAAAACAAAACCTTACACAAGTGGAAATATAAATGAGTCCAAAATGAAAAAAAAAATACTTAAAATAACTTTTGTTTTCTTTGTTATTTCTGTTTTAAATTTGAGAAGACAAAAAAAGCAAATGAAATGCTGACTTTGATACACATGTACCAAAGAATTCCCTGTGCGTTAGAGTAAAATATATTTGAAATAATGCAAGCTGCAATAATTTTAAAAATGCCCAAGAAACCCTAGGTTAACAATATAAGGTAGTCATAAATTTAACTGAATTTAAAAAAATTTAGTTTATTATTATTTATTGCCAAACCTACTACAATATTATTTAGGAATAAGTGAGCTTTCAGTAGTTGTAATACATTCAGAATCAAAGACTGGCACTGGTGAATAATTTTCAAAATCCACCTACTTTGTTCATCCATTTTAAAAAAGTGACTAAAGGCTTACTATTAAAACATATACTCTGCACATAAAATGTGCAAAAGCAAAAACATTTAAGTTAAAACTGATGAGATATACTACTTGCTTATTGTAGTTCACAGTAGCTGTTCATATTTTAAGTAGATCAATTAATTTATTCAGACTAGATGATTGATCCAACATGGAGAGTGATGGTAACATTAGATTAGATATTTTATAATATAAGGTTTAAAATAAAACAGAAGTGTCAAAAAACTTAAAAATTACTCTGAAGATATTTTTCTTGAGGAGCAAAACTATGTAAAGCATCTAAATAAGAAAAATATACCTCACCGTACCCTAAATGTTTTCTTTCAATTATGAAATTTAATACGTCTATATATTTGTTTTTTTCTTTTCATATTCATATTTTAAGAATTACATATTTACTCATAATTGCCCTCTGTTAGCATATTTAACTTTTGATAGTTTTTCTTTATGTGGTTTTCAAACTAAAAGCTACAGCTTTGCTGAAAACAGATGTAACTAGTCTCTTGTGATAGGAGAACTAAACCAGACTATGGTTTCATCAGAGGTGAGATATACAAAGCAAATACAGACAAAAAAGAGGTGATATGCAGGGACGTATGAAATGTACCACTCACATAAATGGTTTTGTCAACAATGAAGTAACTAAAAACTGTAGTTTGATCCACATAATTTTCATTTTATTTATAATGAAATTCATGTTATATATAATGTTCCTATATTATAAATATATTATATATAGAACATATAATAAAATATAATGTGTGAATTTTGCTCCCATAATATCTGAAATATAGCAATAAAGCTAAATTAATGATTTTGAAATGTGTGTATATATGTGTAAGATTGATTTGAAGTTAATTCATTATGAATTGTTTGTTTTTTCTCAGAGAGTGTAGAAACTCTACTACACTATAGAGCTGAAGTAAAAAGAATTCACAAAAATCTTTTTTAATTTAAAGATCTAGCAATCTACTTTACTCAGTTGCCAAAAACTGAATAAAGTAGATTGGTTTTCCCAGATTGGAAATTGTTTTTTCTCCTTACCATTTTTCATTTTGATCCACCAAGGCTTTCTGGTGTTCAGAATGTACTTCCTAGATGTGCCCCTCACTGCCACTGCAAAGGCCAGCCACTTTCAGTTGTCCCTACTTGTCATTGAATAGGACTTGTGAGCCTTGTCTCTTTCTCCACCCCCTGCTTTCTCTCTGGCTGTACATCAGGTTTTTAAGCTTGTTGGGGCAGGGGTTACTAGTCCACAGAACTGAGTGAAATTCTTTTGTTGACCTCAGATGTCTTAGCAACTACAAAGAGGGGTCTACAAGATTGTTAATATTTAAGAATATAAGGTTATCTCCTGAAAATTTTGCACAAATCAGAGTATGCATATACACATACAACAATATGTTAAATTTTACTTTCATAACAATGATTTTCAAAGCATTGTTAAACATGCTTTGGATTTTTGCATGCTTAATAATTACTAACTAAAGGATACTAAAATTGAAATGCATTTTTCTTTTATAAATTCAAATTTCTAAAGAAATTCTGAGTCAGATATGTCATTCTTTCTAAATTATTAAAAAAATCTAATTTATGAGATTGCTACAATAAAAAATCACTTTTTCTCTAATGCTTAGAGAATTTCTAGGTCAACTGTGCAAAAGGTTAACTTAATTAACACAATATAAGTTAAAGAGAAAAAGATAGAAAAACAAAAATAGATTTTTTGGTTACTTCTAAATGTAATGAAAGAAAAGCATGTATTTCAGATTACTCCATCTCTAAAAGAGCACCATCTTTGTCATTATGCTTTGCAGCAAACATAGTCTACATTTAGCCTACACCAAAATGTATGTTATCACCTAGGCTTTTGGAGAATTTATTGCCACACAAAATTTAATTTTGATGGAAGGCATGAAAGATATATTTCATTTATATATCTGTGAATATACACCTATATGTACATGTGTGTAGTTCATTATTCTTGTCTGTGAGGGTTTATGATTATTGACGTTGTCAATTTTTATCTCATTACTCTTCACTGCTTATTGTGGTTGCTAAGAGTACATTTCCATGGAGTTTGTGTGTGCTGTAATGTAAATGCTGACATTGCTAGTGTCGGTCACTAATCTACCTCATTCAGTTTATGTCAAGATGATACATTGCAATGCTCAACAGCTGTCGTCTCAGTTTAAATAGATCTACATTTTCTCAACTTTATGATTAATTTTTTTGTTTAGAATGCATTACTTTTTAAACAATACAAGAAACTAACTCATTCCAATGGATTCAAAGTAATTGCTAAAGTAAAAGCATGCCTTCTAAAAATTAAGCAAAAGAATAAACTCCTAAATGAACAATAAAACAACTTATCACATAATAAAAATTGATCAAAACTTCCATTTAAAAAAATTTAAGAATCATAGTTTTATAGACTCAAACTTTACTGAGTGCATTTTTAAAGGATAATTTTACAATGTTTAAAAATATGTAAGTTAATGAGAATGGCACTATTTCAAGTTGAACAATTCCAGAGTTATATAGCTGGAGTATTTGAACCTACTCTTTTTTTTTTAATTGAATTTATTGGAGTGACATTGATTAATAAAATCATATAGGTTTCTAGTGTACAATTCTATAATACATCATCTGTAAATGTATTGTATGTTCACTACTCCAAGTCTCCTTCCATCACCATTTATCTTCCATTTACCCTCTTCTACTTCTCCCCATCCCAAACCCCCTCTGGTAATCACCATACTGTTGTCTGTCTCCTAGGGGTTTTTGGTTTGTTTGCTTGCTTTTGTTAATTGCTTCACCTTTTTTACCAGGTCCCTTAAACTCCCTCTCCTCTTAGAGCTGTCAGTCTATTCTCTGTATCTATGAGTCTCTTTGTATTTTGTGTATTTTGTTCATTAGATTCCACATATAAGTGAAATCACATGGTATTTGTCTTTCTCTGACTGGCTTATTCACTTAACATAATACTCTCCAGGCCCACCCATGCAGTCTTGAAAGGTAAATGTTTTCTTTTATTTTTATGGCTGAATATTACTCCATTTTGTAAATGTACCACAATTTATTTATCTATCTATATCTACTGATGGGCCTTGAACTGCTTCCAGATCTTGCAATGCACATAGGGTGCTCATATTCTTTTGAATTAGTGTTTTTGGTTTTTTTCAGATATATTCCCAGAAGTAGAATTACTAGGTCATAAAGCAGTTCCACTTTTTAAGTTTTTGAAGAAATTTCATACTGTTTTCCATGGTGGCTGCACCAACCTGCATTCTCACCATAGAGCACAAGGATTCCCTTTTTTCACATTCTTACCAACACTTGTTTTTTGATTTATTGATATCTATTCTGAGAAGTGTGAGGTGATATCTCATTGTGGTTTTACTTTGCCTTGTTCTGATAAATTAGTGACATTGAGCATCTTTTCATATATCTATTGGCCATTTTTATGTCATTTTTTCTTTGCTCATTTTAAATTAGATTGTTTGCTTTTTTTGGTGTTGAGTTGTATCAGTATCTTCCCAATGTGCAGTTTAAGTGTTGTCACTCATATACACCCAAACCTTCAACAGTTCCCTCCATGCCTGTCAAATAAAGTTCACTTTAAAAGATAATCTTTTATAAGTGTCATAATCTGGCTTTAATCTATCTTTCTGACTAAACACTGGTGAAGTGGGGAACATATAACTTCAGTAAACTGAATTTTCAGCTCTCTGCCATGTTCACAAGGCTCTTTGCTCAGCTTGGATGTGCCTGGACTCTACTGCTTTATTAAGTATCAGTTTGTTGAAAACTCCTTGGATTCCAAGTAATTGGAAGTAATATTTTCTTTAATAATTCATTTGTTGTACTATTTTCTTGTTTGTAAGTGTGTATGTGTGTGTGTGCATTTTAGTACTTTTATTTTCACTGTCAGACTCTAGAAGACACTGTTAGTTGCTTAAGTGTAAAGAGCCTCCCGCCTGCTTCATCCCAATACCCATCACTATATTTACCATAGACTTTGTACTGGGTAAGATTATATGTATTTGATAAATGAATAAATGAACACATCTTTAAATTATTATGACAGTATATAAGGGATTATATGAAAGAATATAAACTATTTGTTTAAAAATATTTCCAATTTAGAAGTATCATCCCTCATTATTTTGCCTAAAGTACCTTCAACCTTTTATGAATGTATAAAGAGCAGTTAGCAGACTGGCATTTGTATGGGCCATCTCCTAACCTGATTAGGACTGCTCTCTGACGGGAAAATAAACTATTGAGAAACAATTCCCAATGAAAACATCTTTCAATGGAAGTGGGTCACAGTATTATTAATCTCATTGAGGCTTCCCTAACACCAATACCTGTCCACTTCTTTCTTCAAGTCTGCTAATCAAGGCAACTGGTTGCTTGGAAATAGATTAGACCAGCAATTTTCAACCTTTTTCATCTCATGGCTCACAGAAACTAATTACTAAGATCCTGTGACACACCAAAAATGTATTATGCATTTTTTGCCAATCTGACAAAAGATAGGCATAATTTTGAATGATTTACAAAAAAAAAATAATAGTAATGACCTAAACTTTTTGTCCCAAAGTGACTTTTTTAAAAAGCAAGTGCCTATACTTACATATAAGGATTTCTGGTACCAAGAATTAAGTTATTATATACAGCCTAATTATGTGACATGACCAATAAAATGCATCTCTATTATATGGCCAATATATTTATGGTTCAAAGCAGAGCTATTGTTGTGTTGGCTGTTCTCATCATTTTATTTCACAGTCTAAGGGAAAAGAGGTAAGTGCCCCTAACTAAATAGTCAGATATTGCATGTTTTATTTTATTTAATTAACTTTTTTCTTGTGCAGTGTTCTTGTGCTTGAGTGCACATGGAATCTCCTGGGAGGCTTGTTTAAACACAGATAGCTCAGTCTCACCTCCAGAGTTTTAGATTGAGTAGATCTGAGGTGAGGACCAAGAATTAACATTTCTTCCATGTTTTAAACATTCTTGTGGCACACCATTTGAAAATTGCTAGACTAGATACCTTTTCTCCAGGCCTTTATCTTCCTTAAGCAAGGTATGTTCTAGTAGGTGGACAGGGCTGATCATCTTTCACTTTTCCCTAAAGAACTCCAATCCAGACCCTGATTTCTGGCTTTGGTCCTCCTGTTGGCACAAAGTCTAGGTTGTTTCTAGAATAAAATATCTTCTTTCTTTGTCATAATAGAGTGCAAACATTATAAAACAAAAAGGTATATTGATAACAGCTGCTCCTATTCCACTTTATGGTTTTGAAATGGGACACATAGAACTGAAAGCCATTCATTAGGTAAGTTAAATGGCTTTTTAAAAAAGCTTCTGAGATTGAGACATGCAAAATAACATAACTTTATTTCAATTGTCATTTTATGCACATTGGGAAAGAGACATTTTGTTTCACTGATTCAAATGTGCCAGTTATAACCATAGAAATAAGTATTACATGTGTTGTTTTTTCTTTCAATTTTTTTTAGAAAAAAATGCAAGAAAAAATTGCTGTTAAGGATAACTTATCATGTAATAAAATGAATTTTTTAAAAAAGAATTGTGCATATGGATATTTTTGTGGTGTTGATAACAATCTCTCTGTGACTACTTTCTGCTTCACTTCTTTATTGACATATAAATGAAGTAAGATACACCGTTTCAAGCATTTTTTAGAAGAATGTCAATTGCCATGGAAATTTTCACATTCACATTTTCAGAAGTCTTCATATTGATGTTTCTATTATTACTTAAGGAAAAAGATGACACTGGCTCAATTTTTTTTGTTATTTATTGTAACTTTTTATTGAGAAATAAAATCAAACTTACAGAAAAAATGCACTGTCAAGAAAATATTTTTAATTTAGAAAATTTATATGGTAGATATTTAAATATCAGTGTAAGATAAATTTCTTTTTTTCTTTTTTTATCAAGGAACATATATAAAAATAAATTTTCTTTTAAAATGCCTTTTGCTGGTAAATTATAATTGCCCCAACCCATTTTTCCATGACCTTTTAAAGAGGCAGGATCATACCACTTTTGAAATATTCACTCTCAAATGTTTAGTTCATATACTGGGTGTTACACTGTTGATAAATGATCTCCTGACTGCTTCTGGATATCAGGCTTTTAATGAAGCTACAAAATGGCATATCGACTTGACAGAAAGAGCCTCACATTGATGTCTCTGAAGAATTTCCAATTTTTGGTTGCCATGGTAAAAAGATATTTTGTTTCTTCCTTAAGCTACTATAAAGCATTTATGATAGTATTTTACACAACTGTCCCCACTGGTTACTACATTTAAGACATGAGTCAAATGATTTTTGCCGTAGTTGATACTTAATATATAAATATTAATATTTATATTTATATATCAGAATGTAGATACCAATAATGCTATATTCCGCCAGTCATTAAGATCAGTGATCAAAGATGACTAAATTGTCATTATTAAGGATGTAGTGTTATTCATAAATTTATCATGGACATAAGTCTGCTTAAGATTTTAATCAACTCCCCTGAAATTACCTCCCCTCTCCCCTCTGGTCACTGTCAGCCTGTTCTCTATTTCAATGTCTTTGGTTGTATTTTGCTTGTTTGTTTGTTTTGTTGTTTAGTTCCTGTTAAAGAAAATTTTAAAGATAGGCTTCCGGCCAAGATGGAGGCATAGGTAGTCGCACTGTGCCTCCTCGCCCAACCAAAACTAAGGACAACAAAAATTGAGAAACAAAGAACAACCAGAACAGAGAGAAATAAACTGAACGGAAGTCAGACTACCATACTTCCAGACCAGTAAGGAGGAGCTGAGTCAGAGGCCTACGGAGACAGGTCGAGTGGTCCAGGCAGGAAAAAGTGCTGGCTGGCAGACATGGGCCTGCAGGCTCAGAAGGCAGCTGAAAGACCAGTGGCAGACCCCGGGCACAGGAGACAACAAGCAGACCCAGTAAGGGGAGCAAGGCAGCTGGCTGTCCGCAGCCACACATTCACGTGCAGACAAACTAAGTGAAAATGGACAGCAACACAGACTGCGCAACCCAGGGACCCAGCACCAGGAAACAAAGCCTAAGAGCACCGACTAAAAACACCTGTGGGGGTTGAGGCTGGGAGGTTCTCTCGATAAAAGAAATGAAGGAAAATGCACAGGGAACCATTAGTGAGGGGAAGAAAACTGGGACTCAAATCAATGGAGTGGACCAGAAGGAAGAAAGGAACAACCAAACAGAAAAGAAGAAACAAGAATTCAAAAACATGAGGAGAGACTTACGTACCTCCAGGACATCTTTCAATGTTCCAACATCTGAATTATAGGGGTACCAGAAGGGGAAGAGGAAGAGCAACAAATCGAGAACTTATTTAAACAGATAATAAAGGAGAACTTCCCCAATCTGGCAAGAGAAATAGACTTCCAGGACATCCAGGAAACTCAGAGAGTCCCAAAGAGGTTGGGCCTAAGAAGGAACATGCCAAGGCACATCATAGTTACATTAGCCAAGGTAAAAATGAAGGAGAGAATCCTAGAAGCAGCAAGAGACAAGGAGACAGTAACCTACAAAGGAGTTCCCATCAGACTGTCAGCTGATTTCTCAAAAGAGACTTTACAGGCAAAAAGGGGCTGGAAAGAAGTATTCCAAGTCATGAAAGGCAAGGACCTACATCCCAGATTGCTCTATCCAGCAAAGCTTTCATTTAGAATGGAAGGGCAGATAAAGTGCTTCTCAGATAAGGTCAAGTTGAAGGAGTTCATCATCACCCAGCCCTTATTATATGAAATGTTAAAGGGACTTACCTAAGAAAAAGAAGATTAAAAATATGAACAGTAAAAAATAAAAAGTCATCAAATGGAGGGTTAGCAACAGGGAAGTGAGAGGAGGAGAGAGGGGGAAAAGATATAGAGAATAAGTAGCATGGACAATAGGTAGAAAATAGACAGGGGGAGGGTGAGAATAGTATGGGACATGTAGACACTAAAGAATTTATGAAACATGGACATGAACTAAAGGGGGGATGTGGGTGGGAGGGGGTGGACAGGGTGGCTGGGAGTGAAGGGGGAAAATGGGACAACTGTAATAGCATAATCAATAAAATAAAGAATTTAACAAAAGATT
>PVIA01011013.1:0-47540 GCA_004024845.1 Tonatia bakeri | reverse complement strand
AAGTGGGAACTACCGGTCTTAGAACAGGGTCTCTGCCCTGTATTGACGTCCTTTGTCTTAGCCCTGGGGCATCTCTGGAGTTTCCTCCTTCCTATCTCCTGCCTCAATTGGACTTTTTCCAAAGTGTACAGGTCTGAATTTTATCTCTGGAATCTATGACCTCTTGAGCTGTCTTTCTCTTTAGGCCTTTGGCCAGGAGATCATATCTATCTATCTTTTCTCTGATCCTTTTGACCTCTCTTTCAATTTCTCTCTCTCTCTCTCTCTCTCTCTCTCTCTCTCTCTCTCTCTCTCACACACACACACACACACACACATTAACCTACCTGACCAGGCCTAGCATTCTTTTGTTTAACGGATCCCAACAGCATGATCAGTTTCCCCAAGATTCTTTGTAATTTTTACTTTGCTAACCAGATCTTTCTTATTTATTGTCAGGATTAAGCCCAGTTTAGCAATTTACCTCTCTCTGCTTCTTCAGTCTTCTGAGAACTACTCTTACCAGCAAGAGAATCAAGAATTTACCCAATGTGTTGCCATCAGAGTAATGAAACTTCCAGCAGATATTGGAGGCCTTCTGTCTCTGATCGCCATTTCTCCCCTATGTGCTGGTTTTATGAAGTGCTATTCAGAACTTTTATATTTCTAGGCATTCTCTTATATACTTCCACAAGTATAATCACTGTCATTTCTCCCTTTCATTTTCACTGAACGCTTTTCACCCTCCAGCCAATGAATTACTGCTTATGCCCTCTTGATAAATTACTGTTCTGCTCTCCTTTTATATGGTATTTCCCTGAATAGGTTTACCCTTCCTTTTCCAGATGCCAGTCAGAAGTCCCATTCCACCAAGTTTGCACAATACCTATAAAGTTGTTTTCTTGCTTGTATTACCATTTTATATTCACTTTATTACCCACGCTCTGGGTGTTGGTACATAGATAACTAATGGGGGGGCTTCAGTATCATTTCTGACCCTCTTCCTTGTTTTTTCTTGACAATTATGAGGCACTGCCTTAGATTTAGTTCCTCTTTCTAAATTATACTTGTAGTCTACGCAGTTTCCAGTAACACAGTAGTTGCTAACACAGAATCCTACTATGCCTCACTGGAAGAATCCATTTTTAATGAATCGACTAGCCATATATCATTATCGCTATTATTAATGTCTATTTTAGTGGGATCTTGCTACTGGTTCCCCCCTTTTTTTTTTTACTTTTCAATTTTCTTTAACCTTCAGACAGAAAACAATGTTACCCAAAAACCCAGGATAAAGAATTTCCATATATCCTTCACTCAGCTTCTCCAAATGTTTACATCTTACATAACCACTGTAACTAAGACTAGTACTGGTAGGATACTATTAACTAATCCACAGATATTTGAATTGCACCAATAGTACCACCAGTGTCCATGTTCTGCTTCAGCATCCAATCCAGGATCACACATTGCTTTAAACTGTCATTCTCCTTAATCTCCTTTACTCTGTGACAGTTCCTCAGCTTTTGTTTTCCATGACCTTGACACTTTTGAGAACATCTGACTCCTTGAAGTATACTTGGCCTAGGCAACTAGGAGAGCTCCAGCTTATGGTGGATTTGGAAGAACATCAAGCCAGTCATGAAGTTGCTTTTAAATGACTCATATTTTATCTTCAGTAAAAGGACACTTAGGTACCAAACACTGAGAAAACACAAACTCTATGTAACTATTTGATCATCTCCCCCCCCCCCCCCCCCCGTGGAGAGATAGAAATCTGACAGAGCAATAAATGCAGAAGTGCTTGAAACTGTAAAAGGTATCCGGAATAGAATACAATAGGGACTTAATGCTCAAAGGGAGTAGCAGATGTGGCCTTGAGGTAGAGAAGAGGTAGATAAGTGATAGCCCTGCATTTCAAAGAGTAATTAACATTTGAATAAAATGCATTAATCAGAATGTCAAGGGTTCAAACTAGAAAGGTTTTGAATTTTATTTTGAAATGTGTTCTAAAAATCACCTCCCTCTAAATAAAATACTCTGTAGATTTTTGCTTTAGCTGTTAATTCTGGCCCTAGTAGAAGAGTGACTATCACTTTGAAAGAATATGCTCCATCATTCTCTGAAACTGTATAGCAAGGTTGTTTTTGTATCCAGATGCATCAGTAACTAAAATCAGGTAATGAGAAAACTAGCAGCCTCTCATGAGCACAGGTCAAAGATACCCCCCAAGATCAACAAAGCTGGATTCAAACTTGCTCTTCTTTAACACGTGATATGTGCTCTTCACGCTGGGTTGCTGGAGTTCTTGGGAGGGCTAACAAACTGTAAAGTATACTTAAAGGACCTGAAAATCTTGGAGGAACCCTAGAATTAGGTCCTTTGATGGGCACATCTGGAGAAGGTGGGAGACAGGAGGAAAGGAAATGAGGGATATGCCCCCTATGTCTTCAGCATGCTGGGCATCTACAGTTTGGCTGCAATTCACGTTTTCAAGAGTTATTCTTACTTTTATAAACATCGTTGGTGATCACTCAGATATAGGATTTGTGATTAACTCTTGGCTCCTGTTATGAACCTGGAAGTGCATCCAAACTAGTAAGTAGGCTTTTAAGGACATGCGTGGCAAATGCTTACCTAGCGCACGCACTAAGGGGTTCAGTAAGCACTTGTCCATTGACACAATGGCTCTCAATCTAATTCTATTGATTCCTCTAAACTTTTCTGGAATTCAGGAATCTACTCAATTCAAGAGCACTTTACCTGGAGTCCAGGAAGCCATAAGCCAACCTGGTTCACACGGCCTCTTATTTGGTCCTGTACAAAGCTCTGAATTTGGCTTCTGGCTGCAATTTCCCAACCCCCAAGGGAGTTCTTTGGACTCTCCTCTGCCAATTCCCAACAACAGCTCTGTTAAACTGCGTTTGCAAACCCGGGACTGGAGCACACTGACCGTATCCCAGCTTTGCTGTTCCCCGAATGTCCTCTGGCTTCACTGGCAAAACTTCAGGGCAGTGCCAGGTCTAGAGGGAGGAGGCAGTTGCCGTGGTACAAAATTTAAGGAGGCACCAAATAACTTAGTAGTCAAAATAAATGATTTTTAATGCACTATTTTAAGAACTCAAAAGTAAAGCAAAAAATTCGATTCATGAACATGAAAAGATTCACGAACAAATTATCAAAGTTTAAAGACAGGATCCCCACCCCCACACTTGCATGACCCTTGCTCATTTGGCTCACCCTACCCCAGGCCTGGGGGCTCCAATTAAAGTAATTTACTAAAACAGGTGACCAACCAGCGGACCGTAGTTTGCCTGTATGAAATTTTTAAGATGTTGCATTAAATACCATTGATCTTGATCACTGGATTTTTCTTTCCTTTTTTTTTTTTTATGCCGTTCCCTTAGATTCTGCGCCTCACTCTTGTCCCGGCCCTGCTCCAGGGGTTTTTGTACAAGCACATGGTGACCTTAAGCGCCCCTCCCCGCTCCCAGGCCTCCCCCAGGGTCAAGCATCCGAATCCTGGTTATTTGCTGAAGCCTCCTCTCCTTCCAATCAGGTCAGCTCCCGGGGACCAGCCACGGGGTGAGGAGGGCGGCCCGGGCCCAACTCCGCGGCTCCGCCCCCGCCGTGCCGCGCCGAACCACTCAGCAGTCCCGGCACCGCCCGCCAGACCCGCCTCCGACGCCGGCTCCCGGAGCGCCGGCTCCGCGTATATATATCGGCCATTTGCTTTGCTCCGCCCTAGAGCCCCGGAGTCCCAGCCGGTTACGAATCTAGTTCTGCGTTCTCTCGCTCCTTGTTTCGTTTCAACATGACAGATGCTGCTGTGTCCTTTGCCAAGGACTTCCTGGCAGGTGGAGTGGCGGCGGCCATCTCCAAAACAGCGGTAGCGCCCATCGAGCGGGTCAAGCTGCTGCTGCAGGTACATCCTGGGGTCAAGGAGCCCGACTAGGACGTGGGGGAGGGGACGGCAAGGGGGTCGCGCAGAAAGCAGGACCCCAGGGTTGGAGGGGAGAACTCTTTAGATAGGTCAGTGGAAGGGGCAGCGTGGGGGCCAGGGTGGCCGCTGAGGAGGACGAAAAGGCTACCTGATGGAGGTGCTCTTGTGGTCTGAAGTTAAAGATCTAAGAAGGGGTCGGGCGTGGAGGAAGGTGATGAAGGCCGGGGCCTCGGCACCCCAGAGGCCGCGAACTTGGGTGGGGTAGTCCGGAGATGGTTAGCAGACTCCTCGGACCTTCGGGTCAAGGGCAAAGCCTGAAAGCCGGCGAATACCTGGTCTTGCCGGAGCCACCAAGGTCGCGGCAAGGATATCACAGCCTTGGGGAAGCCACGCGGCCGGTAGAGCGGTCGTGTTCCAACCCGGCCGGGCCGGAAGCCTGCACCGGATAGCGTGTGTCTGCCACCTCCGCGCAGCCGCCGGCGCGCCCCCGCGGCCGGCCTGCGCCGTGCGCTCGCACGCTCCGGCTCTAGGGGGCGCACTCGGACGGGCGAAGGGGAGTGGTGGCCCGCGGGTCACCTCTAGGAGAGGAGTCAGGGTGGAGTAGGAGAGAAGCATCTGTGGGAAGTTGAGGCGTAGGGCCTGGTCTCTAAGGTGACCGCGCCCTACAAGGAACACGAGTTAATGCCTCTGAACATTTCTCTGAGATCTAAAGGTCACAGGTCGGCTTGAGTATGCCCTCTCTGCACCCTAAAGGGTGGAGGCTTAAAGCCTCTAATGATGCAGGTCGCCTCTTCCACCTGTGCCAGCTGTCTCAGGGTTAGGAGGGCCCAGCTTGTGATACAGAAGACTAAATGGGGGGAGGGACTAACCTTAAATCATGTTGATTGAGATAATATATTTATTATCTTCCCTTTTCCCTTCTCCATGGTTATAACTCTCCCTGTTGGCCTCCTTCTTGTCTGTCAGGTGCAGCATGCCAGCAAGCAAATCACTGCAGATAAGCAATACAAGGGCATTATAGACTGCGTGGTTCGTATCCCCAAGGAGCAGGGAGTCCTGTCCTTCTGGCGGGGTAACCTGGCCAATGTCATCAGATACTTCCCCACCCAGGCTCTCAACTTTGCCTTCAAAGATAAATACAAGCAGATCTTCCTGGGTGGTGTGGACAAGAGAACCCAGTTTTGGCGCTACTTTGCAGGAAATCTGGCATCAGGTGGTGCTGCTGGGGCCACCTCTTTGTGCTTTGTGTATCCTCTTGATTTTGCCCGTACCCGTCTAGCAGCTGATGTGGGCAAAGCTGGAGCAGAAAGGGAATTCAAAGGCCTTGGTGACTGCCTGGTTAAGATCTACAAATCTGATGGGATCAAGGGCCTGTACCAAGGCTTTAATGTGTCTGTGCAGGGTATCATCATCTACCGAGCTGCCTACTTCGGTATCTATGACACTGCAAAGGGTAAGTTTGCTCTGTGCTTTGAAGCTGTGTTCTTATGAGACAATGTAGGAGATCATTATGCCATCTAGTTTGCTAGGAGCCAGAGATGGGTTGGGTTTGTTTTGTTTTGTTTTTTTGTTTGTAATTGCTAAAAGCAGCTAAGGTCATCCAGTACAACCCTTGTGACCAGATCAGATGTTGGGGGTCATGGGAAACAAGCTGGTAAAACTGCTTTGTGGTTAAAGTATCTCTTTCTTATTCTCAGGAATGCTCCCAGATCCCAAGAACACTCACATCTTCATCAGCTGGATGATTGCACAGTCTGTCACAGCGGTGGCTGGGTTGACTTCTTACCCATTTGACACTGTTCGTCGCCGCATGATGATGCAGTCAGGGCGCAAAGGAAGTAAGTTTCCCTTAAGCAGAAGAAGACATGGGCATAAACTAGTAATGCCTGGCATGAAACGGCGATCTGTTCAGTAGCAGGATGGGATTGATTGTGTATGCTGCACAGTTGCCTTTGAGCGGGCCCTTTGGTTGCCTATGAACGAGGATGCTTAAAAAGGTATTAGATGTTAAGTCCAATCCAATGGGTAATCTACGTGTTGCTCACTGTTCTTTAGTGACAGCATTAATATTTCAGTATTGGCCATGCTACTGTGTAGAGGTTGGATTTTTAAAAACTGACAAAGCTCTTCAGAGGTGGGGCTCGGGTTTAGTCTGGTAAATCCTAGGAGTTTTCGTCAGCATTTGTCACCAACTCCATGTCTGTCTTCTTTGCAGCTGATATCATGTACACAGGCACGCTCGACTGCTGGAGGAAGATTGCCCGTGATGAAGGAGGCAAAGCTTTCTTCAAGGGTGCATGGTCCAATGTTCTCAGAGGCATGGGTGGTGCTTTTGTGCTTGTCTTGTATGATGAAATCAAGAAGTTCACATAAATTATTTCGTAGTCTTCCTCCCCCCACCCCGTGAACAGGCATGTTGTATTATGTAACATATCTTGAGCATTCTTGACAGACTTGTTGGCTGTCTATTTATCAATGGCAACTATTTACTGGTTGAAAATGGGAAGCAATAATATTCATCTGACCAGGTTTCTCTTAAAGCCATTTCCATGGTGATGGTGGGACTCAATTATATTTTTTATTTCAGTCACTCCTGATAAACAACAAATTTGAAGAAATAAAAAATATCTGAAATATAACTTTTTGTGGTTTATTTGTCTGTAAAAATATATTTAGTTTAGTAGTGTGCTGTCTCTGAGTAAATGCTTCCATGTTTCATAAATGCTACAGTATCTCCTGAGACAAAAAGAGCTTGCTTTTAAAACCAGTCTTGCTCTGACTGGGTGGTTAAGTTCGTTGGAGCATTCTCCATGCACCAAGGTTGTGAGTTTGATCTCCAGTTGGGGCACATAACAGGAAGCAGGTGGTGTGTGCATGGGGTGGGTGGGACAGTGGTTTTTCTCTCTGAAATCAATAAGTAAAGCTTTAAAAATAATAAAGCCAGTTCTGGCTGGTGTATAGCTCAGTGGATTGAGTGCAGGCTGCAAACCAAAGGATCGTTGGTTCAGTTCCCAGTCAGGGCACATTCCTGGAGCAGGGGCCAAGTGAGAGGCAACCACACATTGATGTTTCCCTCTCTTCC
Source organism: Tonatia bakeri (assembly GCA_004024845.1). NCBI lineage: Eukaryota > Metazoa > Chordata > Mammalia > Chiroptera > Phyllostomidae > Tonatia > Tonatia bakeri. The sequence goes on along the minus strand of PVIA01011013.1, from coordinate 40,536 downwards.
CCTCTCTAAAAATAAAACCTTTAATAAAGTCAGTGCTCAGCCAACCACTTACCAAAGAACAGCTTGGCTGTGTGACCCAGGGATGTCCCTAGTATACTGGTAAAGTTTCAGGTCCACTGCATCCAAACCCTTCAATCTGGCCTGTGGAAGGTCATAGCTAAATGAGCTTTCTCCCAAAAGTGAAATGTATCCACCTTACCTAGTCTGTGGTTATTAATTTGGAAATATAAACTGAACCCTGATTGGTGTGGTTCGGTTGGGCGGTGTCCTGCAAAGGAAAAGGTCAAGTTCCTAGGTTGTAGGTTTGACCCCGGGTCAGGGTGCATACTGGAAGCAACCGATAATGTTTCTCCCTCTAAAGTCAATAAAATATCCTTGGGTGAGGATTTTTTAAAAATATACGTATGTGCTGAAACATTCACTTCTAAATGACTGCTTGTTCTGTGGATTTCATCTAAAAAAGAATCATAAAACAATAGAAATTTTCATCCAGTTGCCTTTCCTCACCCATCTTCACCTGGCTCAAGCCATTTTAACCTAATCCCATTCAAAGCAGAGGATTAGAGCGGGCACTGTTAGTGCTGAGATTGCAGTGCTTTTAAAGATTACCGGGAGATCCAGATAACTGCCACGGCCTCAACGTTTCACAAAGAGGAAAAGTACCTGCATTTTGTCTAATGTGCTAATATTAATAAGCCCAGTCAATGGAGGACATTTGTGTTTATTTTGCATAAGCCCTTATTTGGGATCCACATGAACCTGTGTTTGCAATTTCTGTAGCTCTTAAGCCTCAGAAATCCAGTAGGTTTTTTCCTGTAACAAGATTTGTGAATAAAGCAGCATGGTGGTCATGCCACATTAATAGTAGAAAATGATAGGTGATTCATGTGCACAGGTAAAATTCATTCCTGAGGAATATCACACATGCTGGCTATTTAAGTGCAGCTCAGTAGGAGTTTGCATGGCACACATGAATGCCCAGAGGACCCTAGACATTTCAATCACCTATATCTTACAGCTTAGCTGAGAACTGCTGCCCAGGCCAGGTTGCTCAGTTGATTGGAGCATCGTCCTGTGCACCAAAAGGTTGTGGGTTTGATCCCCAGTCAGGGCACGAACCTAGGCTGCAGGTTTAAACCATGAGGGTGCATTCGGGAGGCAACTGATCGATGTTTCTCTTATCTCTCCCTCTCTCCCTCTCTCCCTCTCCCTCTCCCTCTCTCTCTCTCTCTCTCTCTCTCTCTCTCTCTCTCTCTCTCTCTCCTTTCTCTCTCTCTCTCTCTCTCTCTCTCTCTCTCTCTCAAAATCAATAAATATATCCACAGGTGAGGATTTAAAAAAAGAACTCACAGTGTATACATATATCAAAAAAAGTTGTACACCTTGCCATGGCTGGTGTAGCTCAGTGGATTGAGCGTGGGCCTGTGAAGCAAAGGGTTGCTGGTATGATTCCTACTCAGGGCACATGTCTGGGTTGCAGGCCAGGTCTCTGGTGGGGGGCATGTGAGATGCAACTACACATTGATGTTTCTCTCCCTGTCTTCCTCCCTTCCCCTCTCTCTAAAAATAAAGAAAATCTTACCTTAAAAAAAGGATCCAACTATTAATACATGAAATAACTTGGATGAATGTCCAGCAAATTATGCTCCGTGAAAAAAACTACCCTCGTGATTACATATTGTATGATTACATTTATATAACATTCTCAAAATGACCAAATTACAGAAATCAATTAGCAGTCACCAGTGGTTAGTATAGTGGGTTTTAGCTATAAAAGGGCAAAGTGGGGGATTTAAAAAGAAAGAAGGAAAGTTTTACACCTTAAATATGTACAATTTTTCTGGGTTTAAGATCTCCCGGTTGTTTTAAAAACCCAAAACTCTTGTTCCAATATAAGAGAGGCCTGTTTACTGTCACTTAATTGCACTGTTAGGCAAGTCACCTAATTTCTCTAGGCCTCAGTTTTCCTCATCTATAAAATGAGGATACTACTGCTTGCCTCAGAGGGCTGTTACAAGAATTAAGTAAGCTATGCAAAGCATCTGCCAGAGAACATACCTAATGAGCACTCTATAAATGGTAACTATGATAATTATTAGGAAGCAGTTAAGATTTCAGGGACTCCAGAATCAGAAGTACCTGATTTTGAATCCTGGCTCTGCTGCTTACCTAACTGTATGACCTTGGGCAAGTCACTTAATTTCCGTGAGTCTCAGTTTCCTCCTCTGTAAAATCAGGATATAGTAGTGTCAGCCATATTTCCTACCAGTGTTCTGAGTGAGGGTCAAGGACCATGAAGCATGTAGAGCAGTAAGTATGGCACCTGGCATGTAGTATGCCACCGATGGAAGTTGTTCATATTAAGCATCCATTTTGTTGAATGAAGATTTGCCCAAGCAGAGTGCTACTTAAGAATGAATTCAAGCTCACTTTTCTTTTTCTGCAACAGCCTAGACATACTATATTGTGTAAAATTTCTATAAAATAAACTTCAGCTTAGGTCTTTTTCAGTTGTAGCTTTTGACCCTGAAAGGGGCTAAAAGACTCCCCAGTTAGGGCTGCAAACCACAGTACAAGAGAACCCAAGCCCCCTTTATGGTTATTACAACAGATGTAGACTCACTGAGCTGCAGCTATTAAAATAAACGTAGGATCGGGCATTAATGATCAGGAAGCAAGAAGTGGTGCCTCCTACGATTGGGTGGCTGATATAAATGAGGCGGTTGTTGTTTTTTTTTCCCGTTGTTTCTATTCTTGTTGTTCAATGATTTTTGAAATTTAATTTAAAGACAAAGTGGTTTTAATCTCTCCAAGCTGTGCAGGATAGTGCTATAGAATTCATTACGTCCATTATGCTCATGCGAACATTGATGGTACACAATCTTAGCAACACCCTAATTTATTCTGTTGTTTTGTTACTATTCAACGCATAACAGAATCCGTGAAGCCTGATTCCAGGTGAGAGAGCCAGAATACAGGTCAGCTTGTGCACAGCCGAGCTTCCCATTCCAGAGGCCTCTCCAGTCACTGGAGGCAGTGTGCTGCGGGTGCTCCAGACCGCCGGAGAAAGAAACCAGGGGTGTCTCCCCACAGGGACAGTTGTCGTGGATGGTAAGTCATTTAAGCCATTATTTTCATATTAAAAGACGTGCGGATATGTTAGAAAGTCTATTGCACAATTTGAATGCATTTTAAAACCAGAGCTGCAAAGAGAGTTCTTGTGTACAGAGGACCATTTCTGGCACTGCCCCCAGATCCCTGGGAGAACCCATTCAGCCTCCTCTGCTATTACGGATACTTCGGTAGTAGAAAATTTTAAAAGTGCTGCTGTAGTGGATGGTAGATTTTTTCCAGCACCAGTGTTACTGAGGTAAATTTTATTTCTCCTGTGAAGTTTGTGAGCCTAGTATTTCTATTTTGTTTGTTAGGGTTTTTAACATAGTTAATGTCTGTACATGGTAATCAAGTAGTAAAGAAAAACTATAAAATGAAAAGCAAATGTCTCCCTGTCCTGCCTTTCCCATCCCTAGTCCCCCTCCTGAAAAGTAACCATTATGAACAGTTTCTTGTATATCTGTCCAAAAAAAAATAATAATAATGTATATTGTTGTAATCGTATCTGACTTGTTTGTATCTGAATCATATTCTCACTGCTTGCATTCAAAATGGCATGATTCTTTTAGACCAGTGTCAGCCGTGGGGTACCAGGACTCACAGATGCTGTCGGAGGCAGGAGGGCGGGGAAGGGATAGCTTCTGGACTCTGAGCAACGACTTCTAGGTGTGACCCTTTATGAAACTCTAAACCGGTACTTTTCTTCCCTTTTGAGTTTTAGCTTTGGTCACTGAGTGGGGCCCATCGCTCCCAGCATCAGAGCCTGTCGCTTATAGTTTAACGTTCTCTAGCTCCATCGTTTTTACATAAAGCAGAACCTGTCTGTGAAAGGACTGGGGTTAGGTGATTTAATCCTACAGAGAACATTTTTTTTTCCCAGAGAACATATTAAAATATCTAACAGAGTCGTAAGTGAATAGTCTCTGACTCAGAGCAGTCATTTGCAGACTGTGTGGGTGGGTTGACGTTGCAAGTAAAATTATGAATGTAAAGATTTATATTAATTTTGAAACAAAGAAGCTGAGCAACAAAATTACAGCTTGGAGTTTGGGTTAAAGGTGATCTGATTTACCTCAAAATAATTAACATCTGTCTTGTCAAAGCCTCATCTGATTATGTGTAATGTGCACTTTAGTATGCAGGTGGAGATTTATCTGCACGATAAATATTGGACACTGCAATTTCTGGACAGAAAAATGCCTTGTGTTCCACTCAAAATGTTTGGAGGAGCTTTTCCCATCATTTCAGCCATTATTTGCTTTATGTGCAGGTGAACAAGTTCAGATGCATGGTGCTTTTCTTAGCCAAAGGCTTAAAAGAGCCTTGGTATCCTAGCAACAAATATAAACAATGTTCAAGAGACAGATTGGGCAGTTGTTTCCACTGGACCCACTTCGGAGACAAAACTGAGTTCGGTTAAAGGAGTCTATTTACCCGTGTCTTTTTGAATATTGTCAAGGTAGGAGACAGTGGAAGAGAGGTATCGTTTTGACGGTGAGCATCCAACCTGGGATTTCATTTCTTTGGGCCACTTTTATAAGGCAGGAAGGAAATTTAGCACTGTTGAGATTTAAGAGAATGTGTAGATTATCATCACCTGACACATTTTACCATCTCTGATGTGTTCACTCCCAGAATCTAGATATTTGTCGCTGTAAAGATATAACCAGAACAAAATCTGTGCTAAATTGCTGTTGACAGACCAACTTCCAAGAGCTTCATCTTTGGGAGTAAAAAGGAAACTCTGCGGTCTAAATGAGCTTGCAATGCCCTGCTCTGTGATGCTCAGAGATATCTCACGGACAGGGGCAAAGGTACGGTGAAGCTAACCGTGCCTCAGCTTCAGAGTCACCCTGTTTCGGACCCCTTCCCAGCCCTAGGACATACCATAGCAATGTATTCACTTGCTCAGTTTTGTTAAATTTTCAAAAGTAAGATCTGTTGGTGTTTTTAATAAGAGAGCACCAAAATTAGATAAGCTGATCCCCCTGCCCCCAACCACGAAACTGGAGTAGATGAAGGGATATGGAGCCCGCCCGCCGTGTACATCAGGGCAGAGGTGGGACCTAATCTGGGACATGCTTATCACCTGATCTCGTTGCTGCTGTCCATCTTCCCACTCACATTGATTTCCTGATAATCTTTTGGGCTAGAGGTCTCATTCTCAAATACCAAACTTTGTCACTTGCCAGCTACCCGGCTTTAACTGCTTTGTGCCTCAGTTCCACAATGTGACATATGTGGATGACAATAGTACCTACCTTGAAGGAGTAGTGTGAGGATTAAAGGGGTTAATATATGTACAGAATGTAAAATGATGCTGGGGACCTGTTTTATACAACTTTGCTATTATGACTTATTATTTCATCGGAATACTTTCAATTATTTTTAAAATATTTTATTTATTTATTTTTAGAGCGAAGGGAAGGGTGGAAGAGAGAGAGGGAGAGAAACATCAATGTGTGGTGGCCTCTTGCATGCCCCCAACTGGGGACCTGGTCTGCAACCAGGCATGTGCCCTAGACTGGGAATCGAACCAGCAACCCTTTGATTCGCAGGTTGGTGCTCAAGCCACTGAGCCACACCAGCCAGAGCAGAATACTTTCAATTATTTTTATTTCATTCATGAGAGACTGATGCAATGGATTTATCTCTGACCTACAGATTTCCTAAAACAGTCTCAAGAAAATATCACGTGTGCTATAGAAAATGAATCAGAGAGAAAGAGAGAAGGTTATAAAGAAAGAAATGAATCCTTTTTGAATGGAATGAGTATGAACGTGGTTATAGTGATAATCTGAAGCTCTAACTCAGAGCACATATTTTACAACAATGATTATGAAAGAGAGCAAAGGCCAAAAATAAAACCATCCTGCCTCACGCCAGACGCCACTGCCCTGCTGGCCCGGGAGCCACTATGTGATCACTCGGGTTCCCTTTGCTCTTGTAGTATTTCAAGAAATCCGTGAAGTCCCACCCTGATGACCCAATCCTTTGATTTTAATCCCTAGGGGAAGAAGCTTCTAGGAAGAAACAACGTACCTAGACTTTAGGAAGCAAAAGATTGCCTTTCACTTATGCAATTAAGTTCAGAGCCCAGGAGTCCATTTATTGTAAAAATTGAGCCTTGTCATGGGTTTATCCTGGAAGTGAAAGTCAGGGGGTAAAGGTGCTTGGCATTCTGGGTAAAACAGCATGCTGCTTGCCAATTAGGATAGAAAGCTGGGAGTTTGGCCAGGGGATTTGTAATCCCACTTGAACTCCATGCTTCTTTGTCTTGGGTCACATCACACCTCATCATGGATTAGTGCCTCAGTTTGCCCACCAGGAAAACTGGAAATCAATTTTTTCTTGAGTTATAATATCATTTCTTAAATCTTCTGTTTGGGGCTGTGGCATTTTTTCAGAATTTCTAGAGCTAGACAGATTGGATTAAGTTAAGACTACTTCTCTTGATCAAAGAATCAATACAAGGAAGTACCAGTGATTTCTCTAAAACTACAGAAGCAGCTTCCCTGGCTGGTGTGGCTCAGTGAATTGAGTGCCGGCCTGAGAACCAAAGGGCCATGGGTTTGGTTCCTGGTTGGAGCACATACCTGGGTTTCTGGCCAGTCCTAGTTGGGGGTGTGTGGGCTGGGTCCCCAGTAGGGGGTTTGTGGGAGGGGACTGATAGGTGTTTCCCTCCTTCCCTTTCCCTCACTCTGAAAATAAATAAATTAAGTCTTAAAAAAATAAAACTACAGAAGCAGGATCATAGCTAATTATTGTGACCTCTTATATTGTGCTAAGCACTTAACGTGGATTAACTCCCCTAACCCTCTCAACAACCCTGAGAGGTAAGTATTATTATTAACTCCATTTTACAGCTGATGAAACTGAGGCTTAGAGAGGTGGGGTAACATACTCCGAGCTCTCTCACCTGACAGAAGCATTCAAAGACAACTTCAAGGTGATCCTGTTCAACTATTTATTTTGGGTCATGAAATATATTAAAATATTAAAACCAGCCCTGACTGGTGTAGCTCAGTGGATTGAGCGCGGGCTGCGAACCAGGCATCGCAGGTTCGATTCCCAGTCAGGGCACATGCCTAGGTTGCAGGCCATGTCTCCCAGCAACCGCACATTGATTCCCTCCCTTCCCTCTCTAAAAATAAATAAAATCTTAAAAAAAAAATCACCTATCACAAATTTTTAAAAAAATGTATTAAAACCAACTGGTTTTGATAGCAACAGACAAAATCCACATGACAAATATTAAACAGAAATCTTAATAACCAAAGCTCAGTCTTCAGAATCCAATTTTAGAGTATGGATCATTTTGTAATTTCAGCCAATTTAAAAATTACTGTTGAAAAAATTCCTTGAGTTAAATTTGACTTAATTCAAGTTTTGTTTGCTTTTTCAGGATAGACCTTCTTTTTTTTTACTGTATTTATTTATTTTCAGAGAAGGGAAGGGAGGGAGAAAGAGAGGGAGAGAAACATCAATGTGTGGTTGCCTCTCATGCGCCCCCTACTGGGGACCTGGCCTGTAACCCAAGTACGTGCCCAGACTGGGAATCAAACTGGTGACCCTTTGGTTCTCCGGCTGGTGCTCAATTCACAGAGCCACACCAGCCAGGGCCGAATAGACCTTCTTTTTAAATGAAGGCTCTTAGCAAAGAATGCTGAGTGTCTTACATTACATTCTCAGGCTATTGGGACATTGAGTAAGGCCCCACTTGACAAACGCAACCACGTGATTAGGTAGTATTTGGCATCCCCTCACCTCTCACCAGGGTGTCAGAAAAATGCTGAGACCTGGGCTCTCGTCTCTCCTATCTGATCGCACATTATATGGAGAGACAGGACGAGCACCTCTTCTTGCTCTGCTACTTCTACGCATGCTCTACAGTCCCAAACCAAGCCAGCTGCTATTCCCTAGCCATGCCATTCATTTGCATTTTTCCTAGTGTTAATCTAAAAATAAAAGGCCTTTCAAAGTAAGAGGCAACATGCATTTATTTGAGTTTTTTTTTAAAAAGATAGCTATTCATGATGATCTGATTCAGGCAGAAGCCCAATTTGGAGACAAAGACCGGGGGTATTTATGAGAAAGGGGAGAAGAACAATTACATCAATAGAAGGAAGGCATTTCTATTGGTCATAACATAATGATATTAATTCTAAATGATGTTTTTAATTTTCAGTGCTGTATTTATCAGTCCTCTTGTTAGAATATCTGCTGTCTTGTTATTTTTGCAAACAGTTCTTTGGGGTACACTGTTGCTTTAGGCCCAGTCCAAAGGTTATTTTGTCCCGGTCGAGCATTCCAAGGCTTGAGTCGTAAGACATGGCATGGCATCTCTGGCTCCATTTTAAAGTGGCTCTGTTTATTATTTTTTACACTAGCTTTGTGGTACTATTATTTTTCCCAGGCCTGCCCTTCCCTGCCTCTCTACCAAGGCATGGTCCTTCAAGACCCAGCTGAGATCACACCCCCTCTTTGTGCTTTTCCAGAACCCACCAGCCAGCACTCTCTGCCCTCTTCTTTGAACTGTTAGCCTACTTACGTCAGCTCCATAAGGGCAGGAATTTTGTCAGTTTAACTCCTGGTTGTAGTCCCAGGGCTTAGAACAGTGCATGGCACATAATGGGTATTCAAGAAATCATTGTTAAGTGAATGCATTATAATGTTTAGTTCATGGGATAGTAACTAAATGTTTACTTGTCTGTCTGCGTTAGATTCTACGTCTTGTTCTTCTTTCCATTCCTAACATGGAACATAGAACATGACACATAGTGGATGTCTGGTAAATGTCCACTGGAGGGAGAAGCAAATGAGGGAATGAATGAATGAACAACATGTGGAATTTGTTCTTGTGGCTCGGCAGAAATGAATTTTGTCTGGATTCGGCCCCTTGCTATCTGGCAGCAATTTCACAGGAATACATTTCACAGAGCAGGGCCTTCCTCACTTAAGTCTATTGTTTGCCCAGCCCCTGGGCTAATTGGGAGGATCTGAACAGAGCAGGAGTTTGCAAATCACCTGGTTCCTGAACTGCTGCTATATTGTCCCTGCTAAAGAATAGGAGATCCGGGGCCTTGGGACACCTCCCTCCCCAAATCTGTGTTAGAGAAAAAAGCAGGTATGATGCTACATTAAGTGTGTCTGCCATCCTGTGAGCATATGCTGCCTATTTGATCACGAAGCCTGCCACATAGTAAGTACTTGATGGCTATCTGGTTGTGATGGTGACGAATGCCGAACACTGACTGTTATACAAGATGACTCAGGCCACTCCAAGGGGAGAGAAGCAGGCATGTACTGGGGCACCCGAGGACACTGCCATCAGAGATGTACCAACTGCACACCCATGTGACTTATCAGGGCTGATTACTCCAGAGGCGTACTCCTGCGCCTGGGCTTGATGTGCCCAGCTCTTAAGACAGCCCTAGCTGCTGAAAGCCAGCAAGAGCCCTACAGTGAACATGTCCCTCTTTGACTTGTTCTGAAAGCGGGTGGGTTTGTTGTCTCTCTCACTGTTCCCCCCAGGGGTACAGCAGGGCATTGGTTTGTCATTCTGCTCACCCATTATTATTGCTTTGTTTTAAAGATTTTATTTATTTATTTTTAAAATCTTTTTTTTAAGTTTTTATTTATTTATTTTTGGAGAGGGAAGGGAGGGATGGAGAGAGAGAGAGATAAACATCAATGTGCGGTTGCTGGGGGCCACAGCCTGCAACCTAGGCATGTACCCTGACGGGGAATCGAACCTGCGATGCCTGGTTCACAGCCCGCACTCAATCCACTGAGCTACACCAGCCAGGGCTATTTATTTATTTTTAGAGAGAGGGGAGGGGAGGGAGAAAGAGAGGGAGAGAAACACCGATGTGTGCTTGCCTCTCACATTCCTGCTTCTGGGGACCTGGCCTGCAACCCAGGCATGTGCCCTGACTAGGAATCGAACCAGCAACATTTTGGTTCCAAGACCGGCACTCAATCCACTGAGCCACATCAGCCAGGGCCCATTGTTACTTCTTCAGCTTTTCACTCTGGCCTGGGTACTCTTCTAATTGTATATGGATTCTCTCATTTAATCCTTTCAGTAGCTTTATGATGGCCATTTTACAGATGAAGATAACTGAGGCACCTGGCAAACCACATAACATCCCCTGCAGCAGAAAACTCTGAAAGCAGAGCGCCCTGCCCCCCACTCCCGACTTCAACAGGGCCAGGAAGCAGCGCAGGATTGTGTAGTGCCTGGAAAATGACCCGGGAGATGGGAAGGAAGGGAAGTGGTTCAGGCCTGTGTTGGCACTGACCAACGTCAGCAGCTGCAGTGTAAGGAGAGGCACTCGGTGTGGTTAACAGCCAGACTGCCTGTTTCCAGCTGTGAGCTCCCAGTGCCTCAGCTTGCTCAGCTGTAAAACGGGGTCAAGAACAGCACTGTAGTGCGCATAAAATGAGTATTTGCGAGGCACATGGAAACAGAATAGGCACTTAAGTGTTAAGTGACTGCTCTCTCAGAGGCCAGTCTCGTCCCTTTGGGGTGCCGGATTTTTCCTGGGAAACTTCGTAGGGGACGCTCTCAGCGTGTTGACTACAATAGTCCTTCCTGCTGACGCTGGAAGTAGCACTGGAACTTTATCCGCACGCCACGGGTGGGTCTGAAGGCCATTAACTAGAAGAGAGTAGGGCTGCGAATGCCCTGAAGGGGAAACGCAGTCGTTGATGGCCTCGTGGAGACTCAAAGCCACTGGACATTCAAGGCTGGACGAGAGATAAGGGCTAAGAAAGCCGCCGCGTTGCAGCCACAGCAGCAGCCCAGCGCAAACCCGCGTCCCTGTGCTCCCGGTGGCTTTGGGCGCCCTCTCTCCTCCGCCTTGGCGCTGCTGGGAGTACTGCGCCTTCCAAGCAGACTTCTCTCCCCCAAAGCCACCGCCTCCAAGAGGCCTGCTCTGACCACTGCAGCCACCCTTTGTCCCTGACCCCTAAAGCCTCATCATCATTTGCATGATGTAACACTTAGATATGTGCTGACTGGTTCCCTAAATGTATGGATGTACTGGATGTCTTGGCTCCACAACACGTGCCGTCCCTCCGCCCCCCTCTATCACACAGGGCCCCTGACACATACAGACACATTGAGAGTGTCCAGCAAACACTTGACTTACCTCTATGGAGTCTAGCTGTACACACTCCCAAAGTAGACTCTCAGGGGCCTTCATGTCACAGAGCCACCAGTAAGGACGCCTAGTAGGATGCCTGAGTGGCCTATACTGCGGTTTTGAACCTTCTTCCCTAACCAAGTAGGATAGGTATAGTCTGCCTTTGCAGGCAATGCCTTGGTGCAGAGGAAACCGGTCTGCAGAGGAGCCCACTGACACGGAAAAGTTTGCTGAACCCCAGCTTCCACGCAGAGCTCTGTGCTGGGCACCCAGAACACAGAGAGGGGTGTAAACAGGGCCCTGGCCCTCATGGGCAGTATCGCAGAAAAACGGAGGAAACAAGAGATTTAGAGTCAGAAAATTCCACCACGATAGCTGTGTGAGCTTGGGCACACCAGGGTACCTCTCTGAGCCTCAGTTTGCTCATCTGCATCTCTAAGCGGATCTGGGGTGGGGTGGGATAGGGGTGGTCAAAGAATACTATAGCAAGATCTATAATGTTTTCACTGTCATGAGAAGAATATATTCACCTCCTAAGTAATATAAGTTACATTTTAAAGTTGACAATCAGGTGATAAAATATTTATGAAAGCTCTTTTTTAACTCAAAGAGACTCCACAAAGGTTCCTTACTTTTCCCATTGCTAAAATACAATAATAAGCACTCAGTAAATACTCCTTGAGGAGAATGACAAATGTTCCCTGAGTGATGAGGTGAACAGTCAATTTAAGGTGAGAGGATCATATATAACTTGAAAGTCAAGGATACAGGAATGTCATCTGTCAAGTGCTTGTCCAGACAACTGAGTTGTCCAGATGGTGAGTGTTGAATGACTTCAGCGGGGAGCAGTCATGGTGGGCTGGTGGAGGCTCCATTGTGGAGTCCAGCCTTGAAATGAACCTTGAGGAATGGATTGGATTTTGGTTAGCGAGGCATATGAAAGGCCATCTAGTCAGAGGGCATGGCATTGACAGTGCAGGGGAAGGAAGGAAGGAAGGAAGGAAGGAAGGAAGGAAGGAAGGAAGGAAGCGAGGGAGGGAGGGAGGGAGGGAGGGAGGGAGGAATTCTGCCAAGTTGAAATCAAAGCTTCCCACAAGTCATGTGAGTCAGAAACCAGTGTGCTGATGCTTGAAGTGAGAACATGGTCTCCCCCGCCAGACTGGAAATTCTAAAAAGGGGGGACAGAGCCATACATGGCTTGTTCACTCTATATTCTCAGTACCAAGAGTAGTAACCAGCATACAGAAAAAGGCTCTATGTATATTCACCGAAGTGAGTGAGTGGATGAATGTGGCAGTTTGTGGAAAAGGCATTTGAGTCCTGCCTCTGACACTCATTGCCTGGGTGACTGCGGGCAAGTTGCCTAATATCTCTGAGACTCATTTTCCCTTCTGATAATAATACCCACCTCACAGGGTTGTCCTGAAGATTCAGTGACATATGTGTATGAAGCGCCTGCCTGCCACCCACAAGGACACTTGGTAGCCACCCTTTGCTTGGAGCAGATTTAAAAGGAGTACTTTGTATACGGTAGGCTGTCAGTAAGTATTTTTGGCTGAGAGGAAGGTTGAGGACCTTGAACTTTTTGCCCTGTAGGCAGTGGGGAGCCTCATGTGCAAAGTGGGGTGTTGGCTGATCGGCATGGATGTGATGTGAAGCAGGGGAAAAGGGGAGGAGGTGCTGGTGTGGAGGCTGGTGTAGTTGTGATGGGATTAGGATTAGGGCGATGGCAATAGAGATGGAAAGAAAGGGATGACGGGAAAAGGAGGATCAAGGGGACTTGTTAGTTTGAAAGGAGACTGCTGGCAGATGACTGCAAACTGAAAGGGGAGACAGGTGTGAGCTCAGAAAGCTGCAGGTAACTGCCAAGTGGGTTTTCCTGCCGAAGAGCAAGCAGCTGTGCGCTGTCTGGAGACCCAGTCAAAGAGCAGAACCCAGAAGACTCACCAGAGGTTCTGCCATCCCTGGTCAATGGAAGTCACAGTGCCCAATTCCCAGAACCTGAAAGATTTTCAGGCAATGGTATTTTTTGAGGAACGTTAGAGTCAGAGTATACTTTGTTTTTCCTTCTCCCAAAATGTCTGAAAAGCACAGTCCACAAGGGGGCAGTGATATCTGTCTGAGTCTGATTTCCACACAATGTCGTGACTTAAAAGGCAATCTTCCCTCACTGATGATCCAGCAGTCCAAACAAGCACGAACAGGATATTGGTGCCATTCATGTCCCCTGCCTGATTAGCAGAAGCACCACTGCCAGGGGTGTGCGAGTTGTGACGTGGCCATGGGGTGAACACTGTGAAGCCACAGAGCCCTTGCCTGACTACATGAGACATCGCTTTTTGCTCAGACTTGGAGCTGCCTTCTGCTTCCAGCTCCTGGCTGCCTCAATGCTTGCATCTCCCTAACAGGGCCAGGGAACGGCAGAGACTCTCGTGCCCAGCAGGCCTGATGGTGTGAGCCGAGCTCCTGCAAACTGAGATCAAGAGAGCAAGTGCCCACGCCAAGCAAAGCCCCGTGCTGGGTGTCAGGAGGTAGACATTCAGAGGAAATGGAAGATTCCTTTAAGGAACTAAATCTAATGGAAGAGAAAAGACAGACTCATATTGGTTCCGAGAGTGGCTCGGGAATGAGAAAGGCCACTTCTTAGCTGTATGTCCTAGGGCATGCCTCTGAACCTCCCTGAGCTTCAGTTTCCTCATCTGGAAAACAGGGAGAATAATAACAGCACCCCTGTCACAGGGCGGCTGTGGGGTTTCAATGAGATAATGTGTAAATGAGATAGTACCTGGCAAACAACATTCAGTAAATAGTATCTGAAATCCTCGTTATTGTTAGGAGTAACAATAAAGCAATATGGTATATCTTGAACACGGAAAAAACTTGGAAGACACAGTGGCAGGTGAGTAGGAGGTGAGTTTTAGCCTGAGTTGTTGAGGGTGAAGAGGGAGGAGTTGTGAAGGAAGATTGGGAGGGGCATTCCTGGCAGAGAGAAAGGGGAGCGTCTTCAGGCAGGTGCTCTCACTCAGCTGGCTCGCTGGGTCTGCATTGCCAAGGACAGAAGCTGCTTCAAGGCGGCTGAACAGCTACAGGCCCTGCAGGGCCAGACAGAGAAGGCTGCTTAGCTCCTCCTCTCAGCACTGAGAAGCTAGGGCAGTGACCTGAGGGGGAGAGTATCTCAGGCAACTACTGTTTGAGCAGTCTCAAGGTCTCCAGGCTCAGCATTTTAGAGGAGGAGGGCAAGTCCATGAGAGCAAGTGCATTAGCCAAAGATTTCTCCAGAGAAGCAGAACCAATAGGAGATATGTATGTTATAGATTTATTATAGGAATTGGCTCATGTGATTATGGAGACCAACATCTACCATCGGCAAGCTGGAGACCCAGGAAAGCTGGCGGTATACCAGTCTGAGCTGGAAGGCCTGAGAACCCAGCGCGCTCGATGTCCAAAGGCAGGAGAAGACGGATGTCTCAACACAAGGAAAAAGAGTAAATTCACCCTTCCTCTGCCTTTTGTTCTATTCAGGCCCTTAAGACATTGGATGACACCCACCCACCCACATTGGTGAGGGCGATCTCCTTTACTCAGTCTACCAATTCAAATGCTAATCTCTTCCAGAGACACTGTCACAGACACACCCAGAATAATGTTTTACCAGCTGCCTGGGCCTCCCTTACCCTAGTTGCCACGTAAAGTTATCCACCACAGCAAGCTGAGGGAGACAAGAGTCCTACTGCTCTCTCTACAGCTGCAGACCCAGGGGGAATGAACGAAAACACAGCATAAGGGAGTCAGAAAGTTCCTTTGTCCCGGGCCCCACACTGGTACGTAGAATTCCAAGATGAGACTCCATGGGACCTAGGAGTGAGCTTCTGCACACAACACCCTCAGCCGTCAGCTGCAAAAAGCTCATCTTCAGGCCGGTGCCCTCACCATCCCCCACCCCAGGGCAGTAAACTGGGAGGAGGTTCTTGGTATTTTTAATCCCAGATCCCGGTCTAAAGTTTTAATTACCATGCTGACTTTATATGCTTAGTTTCCCTGTTAGCAGTTCGTTTTAGGGCCCTGACTCACGGACAGCAGAGCTGGGTTCATTTCCTGAATGGTAGGCGCCCATATAACCTTTGGTTACATGGGGCCCTCCACCCTTGGAGAGAAACCTTGGCATAAATAGCCCCAAACAAGAGATAATAGAAAAGCCTTTTATATTTAGCTTCAGGATACTCGAAGTGATTTTACTGGCTGCATATTTCCCTTCATTAGTGTTGGATTAGGCTAATATTAAAATTAACTTTATGAGAGGCAGTCCAGCAGAGTGGCTAAAAGCCTTTATAGCAACAGTGATTATGGACTCATAACCACGCTGGTTTCCAGTCCAGTCACCACCATTTACCAGCTGTCTCTGAGGCTGAGTTTCTTCATCTGTAAGACAGAGATAGCTAAAGTCCCTTCCTCCTTAGGTGTTTGTAAAGCACTTGGCCCAATGCCTGGCCCCTGGAAGCATTCCATTAAGGGGAGTGATCCTGATTATCGTCACATTGTTAATGATTTTAAAGGAAGTCTGAAGGCAGCCTGAAGGGAGAGGCATGTGAGGGCAAATCAGACCACGACTGAAAAATGTCAGCATACAATCCAGAAAAATCACCCCATGCTAGAAAATTGAGGTGTTCACTTGTTATCCTGTTTTCTCAACTCTTGTTCTCAGGCCTGTGCTGGTTCCTCAGCAGGTTTAGGTTAGAGTGAACAGGTGGCTTTGGCCTGTGACCAGTTGGACACAAAGCTTGTTGGGAAGCGCCTCTCTGTGCTGGGGGCAGGTCTGGCTGGGGACAGGTGTGTGTTTGCAAGGTGAATGGTTGTTACCACGAAGTCACCTTTGTCCATGAACTGGGGGAGCAGGAGGCCGAAGTCTGTGGAAAGACAAAATCGCTGCATTGGGCAGGGCTTACCTGCCTCCAAATTCTCGCCAAGTGATCAATTTGTGCATGTGATGGTTTGAAAAAAAAAAAGATTAAAAAATACAGTGTTTTTTTTCCAGCTAGGACATGGTAAAAGGACCTCTGGGAGGTAAGTGTCACAGCTTTAGCCTCAACTCTGTCCCATGCCAGGAAAACAAATTGGTAAGTGCAGTCTCTATGTCCCGGTTCCTCCCATTGTTGCCAAGAAACCTAGCACTGTGAGCATGCCCTTGCGAGCTTTTATGCTGCTGTTTACGTCTCCATTTACACAGGTACATATTCATCTCTCCCTCTTACCTCATTTGTAATTGTTATGTTTTAATTATCACCAGAGGATATGTTTATTGATTTTAGGGAAAGAGGAAAGGGGAGGTGGAGAGAGAGAGAGGGAGAGACATCAACGTGAGAGAGAAACATCAATCAGTTGCCTGCTGTACGCACCTCCACCAGGGATTGAACTCAAAACCTAGGTATGTGCCCTGACCAGAAATCAAACCTACAACCTTGTAACATATGGGATGATGCTCCAACCAGTTGAGCCACCCAGCCAGGGCTACCTCATTTATTTTTTGTGTAGGCCATATGTACCTCTGATACCATATCCACAAGGCCTAAAGGGTTTGCAGTGATAACTTAGACTCCTTCCCACCACTGTCCCCTAACCATCCACAGGTAATGTAACCGCATTCTGCTGCTCCCCTCCAGAGATAATCTATGCATGGGCAAGCATATATTACGTTAGCACAAATGGTAGCATTCTTACGCATATTGGTATTCCCAGTGCCCAGCAGAGTGCCAAGCACATAGGCCTTCACAAAAAGTTGGGTGGTTGAACGTTTGCTCTAAAGTTTGTGGTTCTCATCCCAGCTCTGCATGTCTGCACCGTCTGGTTGATATTTCCACAGGTGTGTCAACATGTCACCAGTTTATACTGCAGCTCTGGCTTTACTTTCTCAGGACTGAGATTGACAGAGAGGCCACTGGGGCCTTGCTTACTGTAAACAACTCATTATCTTTCATAACACAACTTGAAACAATACCCTGATGCACTCATTTCTTCCCTGCTCTGTTCAGCGTCAACCCAAAGCTTACCTCTGGCTCTGCTGTGGTGGTGGTGGTTGCCTAAGCATATGGTTAAAGCGATGTTGATACCACGGTCATCTTTGGGGAATCTCTAAACACACCCAGCTCAGAATGTTAACTCAGGAAATAAAATGTAGGAGTTTCTGAACCACTGCACTAAGCTACAGCCCCTGCCAGTGCTGCCTTTTCCAGAAGCACCCAAGCATCTCTCTCTCTCTCTCTCGATATATAGACAGACAGACAGACAGACACACACACACACACACACACACACACACACTCTTGCTCTATATAAAATGTCTATATGTGTTTATAGTATCTCCACCAAATGTGAGTAGGGGACAGGCTGGACTCCCTGATCTGATCCATATTTAAAAAGCCTAAAAAGGCCCTATTTTTAGAGAGGGGAAAGGTGGGAGACAAAGAGGGAGAGAAACATCAGTGTGTGGTTACCTCTCACGCACCCCTTGCTGGGGACCAGGCCCACAACTCACGCATGTGCCCTGACTGGGAATCTTAACTGGCGACCCTTTGGTTTGTAGGCCAGTGGTCAATCCACTGAGCCACACCAGCCAGGGCATGTTAGTGATCTACTTCCCACTATCCTCTGGCTGTAAGTTTCAAGCCTTTCACTTACTAATCAGGAGGCTTCGGTGCATTTTGTTCTTAATGGGAAAAAGCTGAATGCTGTGCTACATGGTGCTGTCTCTTACAAAGAAGGGAAATGTAAAGAATAGCCTATATCTAGGCTAAGTCCTTTATAAAGGCAAGATTGTGCCAGCTAAAGTCCTCACTGATTTTTGCCTGGGGCTGCTCTTGGGGCCCCACTCTGCCTCCAGAAGGCTGAGAAGAGCCCTCCCGGGAGCTTCCCCAGCCAGTGCCTTCTGGGAAGAGTTTCTCTGGCTGCTAAAATGAAGGAAGCACTCACCTTCCGCAAAGATGTGTATGCTGTTCTGGCAATAGGCCTCAGCCCCTGAGGGGGCTACAGAGCAAGATAAGAGCCTAGAATCCAGGTCCAGTCTCAGCAGTTATTAGAGGTCATTCTGCCAAATCAGCAGGCTGTGCTCCAGACAACAGAGGGGCTCTATACTCCTCAGAGGGCTGGGTTGTCAGCCCAGCTCCTCCTAAGCCTTCTCTCCAGGCCTCTCCTGTTTCTGCATTATCCTGACACAAGAGCTTGCCTTCCCAGGTGTCCAAGCCCCAGAGAGACTTCCCAAGTCTGCTCACTGAGGCCAGGCATCTAGCTCCACCAGGGGATTCTGGGGAGGTCCCTTGGAAGGAGCCAGGAGCTGTCACCTAGGAAGGCTTCAGAGCCTCAGTGTGGGTCCTAGATGGCTCTTGATTGCCCTCAGAGATCACTGAGGTTTTGGCATCTCTCAGTGAGAGGAACCCTAATAACCCTGGCCCGTACACCTGCATTCCCTGTGCCACAGGCTCAGGCAAGGCTGGCCCCAGCTGTGCCGGAACAGCAAGAGTTCAAAGGGCGCACCACCTGGTTCCCAGGTGTTTCCCATACAGACTTTAGTGCAGTTCTATGGAAGGGGGAAAAGGCGTACCCTTAATTAGTATACGCCTCCAGACTCATTCAGCAAACCTTTGTTTACTGCCTGTTATGAACAAAGCCCTGTGCCAAGTACTGAGGGGAGGGGAAGAGGATAGATACAAAGATGAATTAAGTGTGGTCCTTGCCCTTAAGGACTTTGTCCTCTACCAGACAAGCCAGCCATATGTGTAAGTAGCTATAAATATGAGACTGAACCCGTTCAGTGATTTGACATTTGCTGAACAAATAATCTGGGTGGGGCATGGCAGGGAGAGAAAAAGTCCTATCCTTAAGGAGCTTATAACCTAATGAGGAAGGCAAAGATGAAGACAATTACAATATATAGAGGCTCCTTGACTTAGAATAAACCCATTGTAAGTTGCAAATACTGTAAATCGAAATGCATTTAATACACCTAACACACCGAACATCATAGCATAGCATAGCCTACCTTAAACATGCTCAAAACTCTTACACTGGCCTGCAGTTGGGCAACTATCTTGAGTTCCATCTCAACAGTAATTGCCTTCCTTTTCTTCTTCTTGCCAGAGGCAGAAGACACAGTTCTGTAGACATGATGGCATGCAAAATCACAAAACACAATATCAGAAAAACACCAGTAACACAGTATAGAGTATAGAGAGTATACACTATATAGAGTATTGGTTTTTTATCCTCATGACCACATGGCTGACTGGGAGATGCAGCTCATTGCCACTGCCCAGCAACATGAGAGGGTATCATACCACATATCAGTAACCCAGGGAAAATCAAAATTCAAGATTCGATATATACTTTCTATTGAATGCATACTGCATTCACACCATTGTAAAAAAGAAAAAGTGTAAGTCATAGCATTGGAAGTCGGGGACTGTCTGTAGTGACAAAGATGCGATAGTTGTCAGCAGACGGAGCTTTGGGAGTGAAGAGCAGGAATGCCTAATGGACATTTGGAGAATCTGGGAAAGCTTGTGAGAGGAAGTTCCACCTAAACCAAAACCCACAGCCGCCACTTGGCATGGCTACAATGGGAGCAGAGCCCCTGTGAGTTGTGCATCGCCCTTTGTGGCAATCTGGGCTGAAGGATGAAGAGGAATTAGCCAAGAGTACTTAGCAGACATGATGAACCAAAAGTGGCTCCGAATGGCTAGAGTGCAAGGGCCACCTGGTAAATGTAGGTGGAGGGAGTGTGGGAGTTAAAAACTCATTTTTGCAGCAAACAATGCAAACACTACATTGGACAAGAAGTATCTGTGGATGCTCCATCTAGGGCAGAGTTTAATGAGAAGCAGTATATTTGCATGGTCTTCAAGTGTGTCCCCACGGATTGCTTATTATAGCCAAGGGACAAAAAAAGGAGGTAGAATAGAGAAACCTGACACCACCTTAAACTGGTGATCAGAATTAACATGACCAATGCAAGACAGCTGTACATTTGAGTGCCTCCAGGTCAGACACCATATTACCCACCTACTGTGTGTATCTAACGTGATGAAATGTCAGGCAAACAGAGCATGAGGAGCATTCTGTTAAAAACTGTTAGCAGGAGGGGAAACTATATTCTTAAAAAATAGCAAGGTCATAAAAGCCTCCCCCCCCAAAAAAAAAATGCTGTGGAATGCTCTAGATTAAAGAAAGTTAAACAGAACGAACCATCCAATGCAATGCCTGGCCCTAGATTAGCTCCTGTACTGGAGGGGAAGAAATGTTCTGAGGGACATCGGTGTGTCAGCTGACAAAGTGCATATGGATGGCAGATTAGAAAGAAGTATTGTAACACTGTTAAATTGATGAAGCTGAGAGTTATACTGTGGCTGTGGAAGAGGATATCTGTAGGCTTAGAAAGTACAGACCGGCCCTGGCTGGTGTATCTCAGTGGATTGAGCGTGGGCTGCAAACCAGGCATCGCAGGTTCGATTCCCAGTCAGGGCACATGCCTAGGTTGCAGGCCATGTCCCCCAGCAACCACACATTGATGTTTCTATCTCTCTCTCTTTCTCCCTCCCTTCCCTCTCTAAAAATAAATAAATAAATAAAATCTTAAAAAAAAAAAGAAAGTACAGACCGAAGGGTCATGATGTATACAACTTGCTCTCAAATACCTCAGAAAAAACAGATAAACATTAAACAATTAAAATAGATAAACATAATGTGTATGTAGTTAATTTATATAATGTGTGCAAATATGTGTATGTGTGTGAGTATATATGTGCATCTATGTATATATATCTAGTCCTCACTATATAGATACAGAGATATATAGCTATATGCGGTGTGTGTGTGCATTAGAGAGAAAACCCAAATGATAAAAGAAATGGTATAACATATCAACAATAGGTGAATCTGGGTAAAGGGTACACAGGTGTCCCTTGTACTATTTTTATTTTTGCACTGTTTTCTAAATTTGAAACTATTTCCAAATATACATTTTAAAAACTTATGACCAAGTGTCAGGTACAAAGGGTTGGAGGGTAGAGGAATGGGCAAATTTTTTCCCCCCAGTTTTAATGAGATATAACCAACGTATAACATTGTGTAAGTTTTAAAAGATTTTATTTATTTTTTTCAGAGAGAAGGAAGGGAGGGAGAGAACTTTGATTGGTTGCCTCTCACACACCCCTATCCAGGGACCTGGCCTGCAACCCAGGCATGTGCCCTGACCGGGAATCAAACCACTGACCTTTCAGTTTACAGGCTGATGTGCAATCCACTGAGCCATACCAGCCAAGGCAACATTGTGTAAGTTTTAGATATACAACATGATTGTTAGGGTGGTCAGAGACGTGGGCTGTGAAAGAATTCACAAAGGAAAAAAAAAGAATTCACATAGAGAAGAAAATGTAGAAAATAAAGTTTTCACTCACTCTCCAAGAAAAGGAGGGGCATAGTGTGGAGAGATACACCCGCATTGAGGGGTGGGGGCTTTGAGTTTTTACTGGATCACAATCAGATTAAAAAAGGGCAGGGGGTTGCTGCTGTATAGCCCCTGGGCTGTTGGGGCGTTGTAACAGGAGGCTGCAGTTTGTTCCGATGTTATCTTTTGCCTGTGGCTGTAGGGAGCGGTTAGTTCTGTTCTTGCCTCTAGTAATTTCCATTCCTGGGGACGTAAGCTCCGAAGAGTAAAAGGGCAGTCATGTTTAACAAGGTCACAGGCCTGCTAGGCAAATGGTGCCACAATAGCAAATGCGGCTGGCCGTGACCTTTCAGTGATGATTTGATGCACTTCCGTATTGCAAAATGATTACCACTGTATGTGAGCTAACACCTTCATCATATGACATAATTATTTCTTTTTTGTGCTGAGAATATCTGAGAGGCACTGTTAGCAACTTGTAAGTATATAACATAGTATTATTAACCGTAATCACCAGGCTGTACATGAGGTCCCCAGAACGTCTCATCTTATAACTGGAAGTCTGTTCCCTTTGACCAACATCTCCCCATTTCCCAGCAACCAGATCTTGAAGAGACTTGCATATCATGGTTGGAATCTGAACTTTATCCTGAGGATGAGATATATGCAATAGAAATACTTAGGAAAAAGACCTTGCACCACAAAGTTGACTCATGTTTTATTTCCTAATTTGTACCTTCTGGTAGTTCACATGTTTGAGACCATCACCACATGTGATGCATTACGTACCCGGAAGGGGGCAGCAAAAGGACAAAGCGCAAGGACAAAGAAAAGATGGCCACATTGCAGACCGAGCAGAGAGAGGCATAGGGGTAATTTTCTCAGTGTCTGTTAAGCTTGGCGTGCACTTCACACTGGAGATACAAAGATGAATGAGATAAAGTCATCTCTTCCCAAGGAATCTGGTGGCATGACTGTCCTGGAGGACTAGTGTCGTGGTGTCTGGGATGTGTCAGGGGCAGCCGTGAGGGTTTGGGCTTCCGCCTGGCCTTGTGGAACTGCGGAGCTGTAGCTGGCAGGACTCTAGCTATAGGGGGCTCTCTTTCAGCTGGACTAGAGGATGGGGTTAGGGAATAAAGACTTATGTTTTGTAAAGAATGACCACATAAAAGAAAAACTCTTCTTCAGTCTCTGAGGAGGATCGGGATGCACCCACCCACCCAGAGCAGAAATATGGGGCTCTGTCACCTCTTTAGGTCAGAGGCCTCAGGGGAGAAGGAAAGGGACTGGTTTTCCAGCCCCACTAATTTCCTCTCCCAAGTTTCTCCCTTCCTTCTGGAAGGAAGCCCAGACCTCATTTTGAGAGATGTTAGCACTCTCCCTGTGGGAAACCTTCCCTGAGACGGAATTGCAGTCACTTAGGCATCAGCTAAGCTGGCTGGCTGAGACCTCCTCTCCCTTCCCCAGAGCTTTGCCTCCCTCGGTGCAGTCTTTTCTGGGCTGTCCCTTCAGGATGCAGTCCACTCCTTTTCTGGAAGCCACTTCCTCCAATTCCTGGGAATCTCCTCTGGCCCTGTACACATGCCCATTACCCTATTCTGGGCCTTCCCCAGACTTCCTCATTGGCGTCAAAACTTCCTTTTCACCTTACGTTCCCTCCTTTCTGCCAAGGAAAATTCAACGCCAACAGTATAAATCAGATAAGCTAGGTTCTGCTTAAAGGTGAGCTAACTAACCTACTAGCACACTCCCCCAGAATTGACCAAAATAAGGGGAACTTCAGGCACCTACAAACTGGGGAGAAAGACATGTCTGGTCAGGCAGGCCTTCTTTCTACTGCCTGGGCGCATCATTCAGAACTGGTTTATGGACAGGGTGGAGAAGGGAGTGGGAGTGGGATAGGGGTGATAGGGGAACTGCAGGCAAGATAGCTCATCACAAGGTTCTTGCTGCACTTCAAGAAGACTGCAGCCTGACCTAAAGTCTTGACAGGGTATGCGGGGCCAGGCTGATGAAGTGAAAATGTGCAGGATAGAACAGGCCTGAATGGGTGACCGAACAAATGGAGATGTGGGATAAGGGACTGCCCAGGTTTCCTGCTTGGCTAAGTAGGTGAGTGGTGGTGCCATTGATTGAGAAAGAGATCACCCAGCAGGGCAGACTGTGGGCTTGAGAAGAAAGGAAAGGATGATAAACGTGGTTGGGTATATTCATTTGAGTCGCCTGTGGGGCATCCAAGTGGGGTTGTCTAAGAGGCACTTGGATGGGAGTGGAGGTCTGGAGCACAGGGGCAAAGTCTGGCCTGGAAACAGAAAGTTTTAATATTGTACCACACAGACACACACACACAGACACAGACACATAGACACCCAAACTTCTAACTTGGTTCCCTCACAGGGTCATTCAGCTCAGGGCATGTTGGCGGAAGAAGGTGTGCACGTCCTCCTTGGAGATGAAAGTGCAGAGTTCCTGCGCCGTAGTTTCGCAATTCCTCCTTAACAGTCACCATGCATAATCATAAGGATGACAGTCACAGTGGGTCTGGAGCCGGCTGACTATTGAACCTCCAAGAGTCATGCCTCCATGCAGACTTCATAGTAGGCCTTCCCTCCCTTCTAAGCCTGTATGAATACTGTTGTCAGAGGTGTTTGCTGGAGGATGTGTGGGATGCTGGCGTGTGCATTGGGTTGGCAGGGGCCGGCAGGGGGCAGCGCTTGGCACGGAGTGGAACACTTGTAAATCTGTAGAGCTTGATCCTACCCCTTTGAGAGTGGATTGAGCCCTTAGTGTCTGTGCCCTCACCCTGGTCAATCCCCATCCTGTGTACTGACGGGTGGGCAGCACCACCCTCTCAACCTCACAGGACGTCCTCAGGCTGATGTCAGGAGCAAATCAGTTCCAGTCAGCACTTCTGCCAGCCTTGTAGGCACCAGGTGGAGCAGTGTGCATGGCGGCGGGGGCGGGTGGGGGCGCAGAGGTGACTTTCCTCATAGGTTGGAAGAAAAACAACTGGTGTCTGAACTTCCTAGTTACAGAACATCTGACTAGTAAAAACCTGCACGTGCATGGGGTGGAGACTGGGGAGTTCCCCTCCCCCGAGTGTTATCAGTAATAAAGGACACTCCTTTTACAAGATGACTAGAGGAGAGCTCTCATGCAGGACTCCACACTGGGCTTCTGTTTCACCACGAAGAAATCCTGAATGTCAGCCAGGCCTGTATTCATTGATTCATTCAGTCACTGAGGGCTTGGTCTTTGTACTTAATGCTGGGTGGGGCAGGGCTGAGGACTGTGCCCTTGGAGTGCTGCCAGCCTAGGTGCAAACACAGAACGCTCACTTGTGCAGTGACATCAGAGCAGTAGATCCCAACAAGAGCAGTTGTGCCTGATAACTTCCCCAGGGGTGACCCAGCGAGTGGAGACAAGTGCAAGTGGCTGGGAAGGACGCAGGGTTCATTCAAAGCCTGCATGCAGAGGATGGCCCAGAACGGTGGACAGGCTTTCCACCAGAACGGGGCACATTACAAAGCAGAGTGATCCAGTCAGCAAGAGGGCCAACCACAGACCCAAAGTCCTGCTGCCACTCTGTCCTGGTGAAAAGGAAACGGGGCACAAAATGCAGACTCCAAGAGTGGACACTAGGCCACCCTGAGGAGTAGCTTCCAGGGCTCCGGCTCCCATCTGAGAGGCAAGAGATGAGGGTCTGGCCACTTTCCTTAACCTATAGTCTCCAGTGTCACCAGCCTTTCTGGTAACAATAAATGACAGCTCAGCCAGGATCAGGGCCAAGTGGACAGAGGGCTGAGCCAGAGTTCCCCTCCCCTCACTTGTTCACCCTCTTCCCCTCAGTCCTGAGTGATTGCCCAATGAGCCTTCCAGAGTTGCTGCGATTATCCCTGGCTCTCTGCCACCTCTGCTTTTTTCTTTTCTCTCTCTCTCTCTCTTTCTCTCTCTCTCTTTCTTTCTTTCTCTCTTTCTCCCCTCCCCCCTTTCTTTCTCCTTTGGCAGAAAGAGACCACCAACTCATGGAAAAGCATTGCCAATCTCTCCCCAGCACCCTCATTCAAGGTGTCAGCTAGGGTTAGTTCTGGAATTCCTATCCATGATGGTGGGCTGGGGGTCCTGAATTGACAAAGGAGAGTGGGAGCAGGGATGACGGTTGTTCAGGACCTGGAAATATACTCAGGCCCAAGGGTATGCTGGAGCTGGCTAATTCCGGCACCTGAGAGCCAAATGCTACCTGTTCAGAAATGCTGTGAGCTGGTTGTTAAAGACAGCTTTTGTTTAAAAATATACACTGATTACGATGAAATAAATTCTATTGAAAATGAAGGCAGTAAAGACCACAAAACTTGTCATTTCCTAATCACTTTGCTGTGTTTTACGATTATCTGTGCACTTGACATTATTTATGACCTATGATATTTGTATGCTTGAAATACTATATAACTGCTTGCAATTGGTAACTATAGTTTGCAAGCTGCCAATCTCAAGTATTCTCCTGAGATTGGCAGCTTGAAATCAGCCACGTGGGAGTATTTACAACTCAGAAATCAGTAAATGCTGCAAATCAGGGCTTGGTTTGTTCTGTTTATTACCTGGACCTAAGAAAGTGCTGGGAAAAAATGTTAATAATGCAGATTAAATTCACCTGTGGGCCATGTGACTGTTACATTCTGAATCATACCAAAAAATGAGG
The DNA here is from genome assembly GCA_004024845.1 of Tonatia bakeri. Lineage (NCBI taxonomy): Eukaryota > Metazoa > Chordata > Mammalia > Chiroptera > Phyllostomidae > Tonatia > Tonatia bakeri. The sequence continues at coordinate 14,141 of PVIA01011013.1, read as the reverse complement.
AAATAATCTTCTAGTGTTTGAAAACCACTATCTTATTCAGCAGTCACTCACATTTTTGAAGAATCAATGAATGTTCTGACATGTCTTTGTTGTTTCACACAGAAATTAAAATATCAACCAACATTCATGTTAGAACATTTGTTCATCAGTTGCAAACCACAGATCGGCTACAAATACAAGACTCTGGCAAAAATCAATGAAAGCATTCTGTGAGAACCAGTTGGCTAGTGGGTAATAAATAATATTAACATTTGTAATATTACTTATTCATATGAATGATGATAATATTATTCTAATATTGTGTATTTTGTTATGTTTAATTTGTGTGCTATACATCCTGTATGTCAGTAAAATTTATAATTAACTTCCGTACATGTACGCATTCATACACTTTCCCCCAGAGAGTCAGTTGTTAAACATTTACCGTCACACCTCTGGCTCAGCCCAAGGGTCAGTACTCTTCTGGCACCACAAACACAAGGTTCAAAGGTCCAAGAGGGACTGCAACCCTGAACAAAATCTGGTAGAGGACAGACACGTGACTGAAAAAGTCTATGTCTTTTTTTTTAATCCTCACTCGAGGGTATGTTTATTGCTTTGAAAGCGAGAGAGAAGAATATCCATGTGAGAGAGAAGCATCAATCGGTTGCTTCCCCTTTGCACCGCAACAAAGGATTGAATTCAAAACCTACATATGTGCCTTGATCGGTAATTGAGCACGCAACCTTTTAAAAAATTATTTATTTATTTATTTATTTATTTATTTATTTTTAGAAAGAGGGGAAGGGAGGGAGAAAGAGAGGGAGAGAAACACCAATGTGCAAGAGATGCATCAACCAGTTGTGTCTCACACGCCCCCACCCAGAGACCTGGCCCGCAACCCAGACCTATGCCCTGACTGGGAATCGAGAGTTGCTGACCCTTTGGTTCACAGGCCGGCACTCAATCCACTGAGTCACACCAGCCTGGGCACAACATTTTGGTGTAAGGGATGACACTCCAACCAACTGAGATACCAGGCCAAGGCTATGTCTTAAAAAAAAACAAACAAACAGAAACCTTCAAAAAAAAATCTCACTAACTCTATGAAAGTAGAGATTTTGCCTCTCTCAGTTCATAGGGATATCCTTGGCAGCTAGTCAGTGCCTGGCACGTAAAAGGTGTCCAGTCGATTCTTCTAAACTAAAGAAATAAATGGTTCTTCTATGTCAACTAAGCCTGATCTAGCTTCTTCGTAATACCACCTAGAGATGGCCATGACTGGAGACCCAGGCCTGTACTCCTTACCCTAGAAATTCCCCTATCCACAAGTTCCTTGCTTCACCCTCAGTCTGGCTCTGAGAGCCAGACTCCAGCATGTCACACTGGTACCTGACAGCAAGCTTTACTTCCTGCATGCTAGCTCTCTAGAAGTTGGCCTGGACTAGCCTGGTGCCTCCACACCTAATAAACCACTTTGGTCTAGCTGCCCACTGTGCCTATATGTGCTGGAAGGAGGGTGCCACTTGGAGCTTGGGAGAGGTGTGCTTTTAGGAAAATAATTTATCTTCAGGAGGAAGTGGAAGCGTGTAGAAAACATCCCAGGTTGTGAGGCAGGCTGAAAAGAAACACTGCAGCTTCCAAAAGGCTTGGGTCAATTGATGGCTGATAGTCCACTAGAGTCAAGGACAACATTTGGGTGTTAGTATGACCTGACACTTTTGCCTGAGCCAGAGGAATCAAGGCCTCACCCACAATGTGGCATTTTTATACTCTTGAGTTCTCATGTCCTTCAAATGCCCTGGCTCAAGTCCTCGCCGCCGCCACCCTGCCGCTGCTGCTGTATATGCATGCCCACACCTTTCCACATCCTGAGACCGCTGCCCAAAGACAAGCAAGGTGATCTGCAAAATAGTCTGGCAGCTTCCAGGGGGAGAACAGGAGGCTTCTTCTCAATCCTTCCCCTGCCCCTTGCTGCATCCTGTCCCCAGCTATAATGTGGGCTCAAGTCCCGATCAGTGTCAGCCACTGACCTCTTGCTCTGACTGCATTTTCCGATACTTAGGAAACACTGTGGAAACAATAAAGTCGGCATTTTCCAGTCCTGCCTCCACGGAGCATCAGATATGAATGGAGCCTTCCCTAACAGTATTTTCCTCCTGCTACTCTTCTGTTCACAGTGCCTCCAACTGCCTGCTATTTTTGTATGTAAATTCGAGGCCTGACATTCAAAGAGAAGTTACCATTAACTTGGCACTTACTTTGCGCCAGGCATTGAATCTAAGCCTTGTGTGCCTGAACGTATGTAGTGGCAAGTCTAGGATGGGCCCTCTGCTATTTGTAAAATGAATAAGTGACTAACAACCCTTTTCAGAGCAACCCTGGAAATCAGGCATTATTATTCCCTATTCGACCAATTAGGAGACTAAGGCTTGGGGGAGTTAAGTAACTTGTCCAAGATGATGGTTAATAAGAGGAAGAGTCAGGGTACAAACCCAGGTCTGTCAGAGTCTAAGATTAATTCTGGAGATGCTATATATTGTATATGTCTCAAGTCTCCCCCATTCTCAACCTCCCTCGCCCAGGAAGGTTCTGGATTAACAGACACAGTCCTGTGATATTTTCGGTTCCAGTTATTCCTGCAGCTATGGTTGCAGCCCTCTAGGCAGAGGGCACACCTGTGGGCTTCCCCATCTACAGGGGACTGCATGCCTCAATGGCTCATACTTTGAGGATTGGCCATCTAATAAGAAGGTGGCTGCCCCTGGAAACTTCCACAGCCTTCCTGGGAGGAGCTCACCCTTGTCTAGTCACCACCTCTGCTACATCACTGGAGGAGGCACTTCCTGGAAGTCCTAGTGGTGGAGGATTTCCTTTTAGGGAGCTGCTGTGCAGACAGGAACCGCAGCAGCTATCAAGGACAGGACAGCTCCACCTCAGCTCCACCTTAGCCCCACCTTCCATAGTGTGGGCTGCTTCTAAGGACCCTGCTCTGTTCCTGTGGAGCTTACTGACCTCTAGTGGGCAGAGTGGAAATGCACTGAGGCTGGATGGCCTGAGCGGGCTTGGCCCTCCCTGGGCCTGAGGTCCTTCCAAGAGCTGTGCTCCCACATTTTACTGTTCATTGGAAGCCAGCTAACTCCCATCCGGTTTGATTTGTCTCTGACTCCTCTAGCGGGTAGGTCTCCACCTTGTTGCACCTCCATTTCTTCGTCTGTAAAACAGGGATAAACAACACCTCCTACTATATAAGAAAACCTGAAAAAAGAAAATTTTAACTGGGGGTGGAGGGGAAAGTGTAGGTAGATTCAAGATGCTAAGGCTCCAGGGGATTACTCATGAAATTCTTGGTACCTGACCAGAATTATTGGATATAAATGAACAATGTTAATTAACCTTTTCCACGTCATAGCACACGCAGAAAATATTTGTCTAGCACACTGGGGTAAAAGGAAGTGACCAGAGAGCTGTCCCAGACTTGGCCCAACTACCCCCAAAGGTTGAGGGCATGACATCTCAGCCTTCCTAGAATCCTTTAAAAGGACTATTTCAAAGTACTCACAGAAGCAGTGGTGAGCCACATGAGGATTCTCTTTCCCTCTTTCATGTAAGTCAGCCAGCAAAGGGTTATGGTGAGTGGACTTGCCTCTCAGAGACCTGTGGTGATCATAGACACAGGTGGGGATTGTCACTAAGCAGCAGGCCAGGGTCGTATATGCCTGCCCTGGCCACACGGCAGAGCTCTGCAGACTTGAACTTACTTGTGCTCCTTGCTTAATGCAGAGAGGTGAGGACATCACAGACACCCCACAAACCTCTGGGCAAAGCATGTTGTATTTTAGGACAATCTTGGTCTGTCGAACACCAAAGACAGGGTGTCTATCCAAAACAAATTTGTGAAACGGGCACATCAGTCTTCTGTCTCCCTTCGAGCCTCCTGTTCCCTTTTCTCCTCCTGTTACCCACTCAAGCCTCACTGATGCACTCATTTAAAAAGCCCTTAGAGAGTGGAGACCAATTGCCAAAGTCCATGCCAGGTACTGGGATTACCGGTTGAAACCACTGGCTTCAAGGAACTCAGTCTCGTAGAAAGAATGGTATGAAAACAGAGGAGCTGGCCCTGGCTGGTGTGACTCAGTGGACTGAGCATTGGCCTACAAACCAAAGAGTCGCAGGTTCGGTTCTCAGTCAGGGCACATGCCTGGGTTGCGGGCCAGGCCCCCAGTGGGGGGCATGCAAGAGGCAATCACAGATTGATGTGTCTCTCCCTCTCTTTCTCCCACATTTCCTCTCTGCCTAAAAATAAATAAATAAAATCTTAAAAAAAATAGAGAGGAGCTGGGTAGGTATGTGATAAGTCCAGTGGTGTCCGTAAAGAAGAGGGCAAGTGCAAGGGCCTAAGGCAGGCTCAGAGTCAGGAAAGTTTGCAAAGACACTTGAAGGACAAACAGGGGCTGGGGGTGGGACGAGTAACTGGGGTGTGACAAGGCAGCGGTCCGGAGAGGACAGGTACAAAGGAAGCATGAGACGTGGGAAGATGAAGCATGTTCAAAGCACTTGAAGTTGCCCAGTTGTACTAGAATATAACGTGCTAGGTGGGAGTGGGCAGGGGGTGATGACGCCAGGCCGGCAGCAGGCAGATCCTAAAGCTGCCAGTTAGATGAGTTTTTGCAAGCAGGTTGTCCAAACTTTTGGCATCTCTGGGCCACGCTGGAAGAAGAAGAGTTGTCTTGGGTCACACATGAAATACATTGCAACACGTAATCACAAAAAAATCTGATAATGTTTTAAATAAATGTACAATTTTGTGTTGGGCCGCATTCACAGCTATCCTGACCTGCATGTGGCCCGCGGGCCACAAGCTGGATGCCCCTGTATCTATAGGCAACAGCAGGTCACCCGAACATTTTGAACAGGTGAGCACCATATCCAAATTACTTTTAAGAAACATTGCTCTGGCAACAGAGAGGACAGGTTTTAAGTCAGGTAGACTGGTGCGGTCATTTCAGTTATATAGGTTCAAAGCCCAGACTAGGACATTGTCGGGGGGTGGGGGATTCGACAATAAAGGAGGGATTCGAGAACCCTTACCCAGCAGGATCAACAGAATGTGGTGGTTGATGGGAAGCAGGTGATCACAGAGAGAAGTTGTGCCAAGGGAAGTGCCAGTTTTCTGGCTTGAGTAACTGGGCACATAGTCGTGCCACTCACTGAGTTCCAGATCACAGGGAGGACCTGGGCTAGGGCCAGGGTTGGAGATGAAGGCCATTGTGGATATGTTGGGTTTGGGGAGCCTGTGGGACACGAAGGTGCAATGTGTAATAGCTGCGTGTGTGTAAAAGTGTTATCACTCAGCAGCAGAGGGCTGGGGCTCGTTGAAGCCATGACTATGAACCTGATGATGCATAAGAAGAGATGAGGGCAAAGGATGGAACTCTGAACTGCACACGCATTTAAGGAATGTAAAGAAAGTGGGAGAAGGTCCTGGCTGGCATAGCTCAGTGGACTGAGCACAGGTTGCGAACCAGGCATCACAGGTTCGATTCCCAGTCAGGGCACATGCCTGGGTTGCAGGCCATGTCCCCCAGCAACCGCACATTGATGTTTCTCTCTCTCTCTCTCTCTCTCTCTCTCTCTCTCTCTCTCTCTCTCCCTCCCTCCCTTCTCTCTCTAAAAAATAAACAAATAAAATCTTAAAAAAAAAAGAAGTGGGAGAGAGAGGTGTCCTAGAAATGAAGCCAGGAGTGAATGGCCATCAGAGCCAGATTCAAATAAGTTAGGGTTAGACAAGGAGGAGAGATATTTCAGCAGAGGAGTCAGAAGCCAGACTGCAGTGGGCTGGTTGCAGAAGTTTAGACTGTGAAGGGGAAGAAACAACGAAAGCTAGGAAGGGGCTCTGTGTCAAAGGTTTCTGTTGAAAGTATTGGTTCGTATTTCCACGTGGAGGGAAAGAGGCCAGGGGGAGGTTGAAGTTACAGGGAACGGAGAGGACAGAATTGATAGAACAATAAGCAATATGGTTCCTAGGAAAGGCCCGAGGGGAGGGGAGGGGAACAGGAGCTGAGCACACAGAGGAGCTGGGTCTCGGTCATGGGCAGGAGGAGGGCACTGCAGATTGGGTTTGCTGAGAAGCCAGCTCTGAGCTGGAGATCGGCATGCAGGATGTTTATAAGAGAGAGGTCATGGGTTCACCCGCCATGGAAGAGAAGGAATTGGAGGAGGGAGACATTGAGTTGCAATGCAGGTTTGACGAAGACCTCAGCCAGCACCATGGGAAGCTCTGAAGCTAGAAGTTGAGATTAAGGGGGCTGGGGCTTTATACTCCACATCAGTCATTCTCTGGATGTAGACTGCCCTAGGAAGAGGGCATGACCTTGGGCAAAGCAGCTCTCTTCATCTGAGGCAAACCCCAAAGGGGTCTGACAGCTAAGGGATGTCTGCTGTAGACATTGAGTCCAGTCCTGAAGGGGTTCAGGGAAGCACATACAATGTTCACTACAGAAAGGAAGGGGGTGCTATTGCATTTGAGTTGAATCTGTGGGCCGGCTAGTAATAGAGGCTGAGGGAGTTCAGATTTCATACCATCCACCTGAGTTTTTGCTCTGTGAAAATAGAAACAAATCCTTCTGCTGAAAAGGGGACTGGTTGGGGTTGGGGGCTGGAGGAAAGTGAAATGGCTGTGGGATGGCTGCTTCAGGACACTGAGAACGAGCTGACTAGGGATATAGAATACGATTGCCAAGTGATGTTGGGGCCTGAATTGAAACCAGAGAAGGAATCATTTTGGCAGACCCCAACAGTGTTTAGATTTCAAGGTTTTCGTTTGTATCAGGAGTCGTTTATATTATTTAGAGAAGAACATGTTAAGACACTGTGTTCCTTTGTACCTTTCAAAAACTTTAAAAAATATGTTTATTGATTTTAGAGAGAGAGGAAGTGGAAAGAGAAACATGGATGTGACACAGAAGCATCAATTGGTTGCTTTGCATACATGCCCTGACTGGGGATCAGCTGGCAACCCAGGTATGTGCCCTGACCAGGACTCGAACCTCTGACCTTTTGGCGTATAGGGATGATGCTCCAAGCAACTGAACCACACCAGCAAGGGCTATCTTTTGCCAACTTTTTGTCTGTTTCCTAAATTCACAAACTTTTTACCTAAATTAATTCCTAAACAAGACCTACATACAAGGACTTCAGTAGATAAACTACTGTTTTTGTTACTATAATAGTTACTTATACTTATGGCATCAATCTGGCTAAGGGCAAATAAAACTATATAGATATTAAAATATTATAGACCAATCAGAAAATTTATTTCAGAGTTGACAATAAAGAAAATAAACACTTGTGTATGAGCAGACAAAAATGACAGGAGTCAGGATTAAACCTAATTAGCAGGTAAATACAAAATGTAGAAAATTACAAAGGAAAACTAATTCTGAACTACAAAGGAAAAACTACTACTATAATGGTGAAATATAGAACAGGTGGCCCATCAGGTACTCGAGTGACAAAAGATAAGTATACTGGCCACTTACTTATCTTTAAATTCACATGGGAATTACGAGAGTAATCATTCAAAAACGGTGCCTTGCTGTTCTGAGACAAAAGGGCCCCCACGTCGGGGAGAATGGTTAGAATATGAACTCACTCAGCTCAAAGCATGAGCTAGGCAGCCCACTATGATTACCTCAGGACACCAGCTTATCATCTACAAGTAACCATGATCAAGTAGCAGAACTTTTTCTTAAAAATTTATTTGAGAGAGAGAGAGGAAAGGGAGGAGAAAGAGACAGGGAGACATAGATTTGCTATTCCACGTATTTATGCATTCATTGGTTGATTTTTGTATGTGCCCTCGCTGGGAATCGAACTCACAACCTTGACGAATCAGGATGACGCTCTAACCAACTGACCTAGATGGCCAGGGCAGCACCAACTTTTATAACTGGCAGTAGCAAAGTGGTTCTTAGGGAGGAAAAGAAATATCCAATTTAAGAACAAAGCCAGCATTTGTGATGGGGCCTCACCCTGCTTCCCTGCACAGAGTTGCCAGTGAGCATGCATTTTAACGAGGACTTTGTTGCCTAAGCTATGACTTACGTGTAGAAATTTTAGGACACAGAAAAGCAGACCTATAGAGTTGCTATTTAGGAAGTAGTACCTCGGCACACCCAAAGTTATTCCAGATACAAGGTGAGTCGGTCCTGCTTCCAGCTCTACCTTAGGGGAGAGATGGGGCTCCCCACAGGCTCCAGATGCTGATCACTCCCAGGAACTATCATCTTATAGCTCTTTCCACCCACCTGCCTGACCAGTCGGCACGATTTCTGGGAACTCCAATTACTGTTCCCCATCCCTTACTCCCTAGTCTTAGAACGCACATGCACACACACAAAGTACAGACGGTCTTTCAAAATTTTTTTTATTTTTCAATTACAGTTTACATTTAATATAATTTTGTATTAGTTTCAGTCAGACAGCAGAGTGGTTAGACAGTCATAAACATCACAGATGGAGTGCCAGACAATAAAATCTGGCACAAAAATATATAGGGCTTTAGGGGGAAAGCAAGGAAGGAATATAGGAAGTACAGGTAGGTGATACGAATTTGGATAGAATGGATAGCAAAGAACTTTCTGAGGAAGTGACAGTTACTGTATTTTTCAGACCATAAGACGCGCCTAGGTTTTAGAGGAGGAAAATAGGAAAAAAAACTTTTTGAAGCAAAAAATGCGGTAAAATATTTAATAACATAGATAACATGATATTTCACCAATGTAAATATAAACAGACCTCAACAGCAGCACTAACAACCATTATTCCTCCCCAACTTGGTGGGGAGGAAAGTGCGTCTTATAGCCCGAAAAAAATAAGTAAAGACCTGAAGCAGGTGAGGGAGCAAGCCATGCAGATATCTGAGGGAAGAGGGAACAGCAAATGTAAAGGCCACAGTGTGGGGAGTGTGCCTGGCGTGTTTGAGGGCCTGGGAAGAGACTACTGGAGCTGGAGGGGAGCGAGCCGGGGGAAACCGTAGTAGGGGCTGAGGTCGGAATGAATGTGCAAGCGGTAGACACTTTGTCTGGTGCCGGGGAGCAGGGGAACCAGGCTGGTCCCAATATGGGAAGCCTGCCCTGGCCAGTGTGGCTCAGTGGACTGAGTGTCTGCCTGGGAACCAAAAGCTCCCCAGTTTGTCAGGGCACATGCCTGGGTGGCCACCCAGATCCCCACCCAGCTGGGGGCACATGAGAGGCAACTGATTGATGGATCTCTCTCACGTTGGTGTTTCTCTTTCTCCCTTCCTTCCCTTCTCTCTAAAAATAAATACAGAAAATGTTTTTAAAAATGGGAAGCCCTCCAAATCCTGCTGGGACTCACAAGGGAGAGGGAAGGCCTCACAGGAATGCCTATTAATAACTCACTCTCTCCAGCTCCATTCCAAAGGCATGACTGGATTCTCATGACCAGACTCCCTGCTCCGCCCCCAACCCTCAGCCACCCGAGGGGATAGGCGGGGCTTCCTCGAGTCTCCTCCTCCTGTGATTAGAGCTAAACCTGCAGGAGCAAACTGAGATTATGAATTGACCTTTAGCATTTAAACAATCCATCCTTTTACTTGCAGAGACTACTCATTCGTCCTTTGAGATAGTGAGGGCGTGATGGGCTTGCGGCCACTTGTTTCCTCTAGTGCGTCTGACAGAATAAAAAAACTTCCAATTAGGGTCTTTAGACAGCAAATTCTCTTTCAAAGTCCCACCTTCCCACCTGCATCCCTTGCGCTGGCTCTACCTTGGAAGGGAAAAAGAGAAATAAGTGGCCCTCCCCTCCTTCTGGGATCCTTATGCCTGAGTCCTACGGCTTACACTGTTCCCAACAGTCCAAGGTCCAACCCTCTATTATCTGAAAGACGTTTTGTAGTTATTTAGATATTTGGATATGGGCTTTATACTTTTCTGTATTACAAACATCTTTACCCACTCTGGCTTGCTTTTTCACTCTCTTAATAGTGTTTTTTGATTACCAGAAATTCTTAATTTTAATGTAATGAAATGCATCCACCTTTTCTTTTACATTAGTGTGTTTCTTGTTTTGATGGAAAGGTCTTCGATGAAAATATTTTGCTATATTATATTTTCCAGAAGTATTATTATTTTACCTTGCCCATTTAGATCTATGATTTGCCTGGAATTGAGTTTTGTAGATGATATTGGGTGGTGGTCAAGTTTTCTTTTTGCCATATGGATAGACAATTGTCCTAGAAAAATTCATTGAAAAAAACCCTTTCTCCACTGAAGAGCAGCGGCGCCTTTGCTGTATATCTGCCATATCTGTGTGGGTCTGTTTCTGGGCTCTCCATTGTGTTCCATTGGTCTATTGTCAATCACTGGGTCAGTATCACATTGTTTTAATTACTTTCACTGTATAATTAGACAACATCTAATAGGACAAGTCTTCCCACCTAGTTCTTCAAGAGTGCCTTGGCTATTCTTGGACTTTTTCATTTCCGTATAATTTAGTTTGTCAAATCTCCCCCCAGCTCACACACATACAACTGTTGGGACTTTGTAATGGGGTCTCATTGAGTCTACAAATCAGTTTGTGAAGAATGGACACCTTAAAGCTACCAAGTCTTCCAATCCATAAACATGGTATATCACTCCATTTATTTAGGTGGTCGTTTTTCTCAAGAATCTTTTATAGTTTTCTATGTAAAGGCCTTGCACATGTTTTCTTGTATTTATCCCTAGGTATTTTTAGGTTATTGTAATGACTTAATACTTATTTTTTAAGTTTTCAACTGCTTGTTGCTTATATACAGAAAACAATCAACTTTCAATATTGACCACATGTCCAGGAACCTTTCTAAGTTTACTTGTTATTTCAAATGTTTATCCTTCAATTCTTTGGGGTATTCTACATACACATTTGTGTTCTTTTACAAATGATGGCAGTGTTATTTCTTTTGTCCTAATCTTTGAACTTTCTTTAAAAGTATTTTATTTAGTTATTTTAGAGAGTGAGGAAGGGGGAGAGAAGGAGAGAAGCGCCGATGTGAGAAACATTGATCAGTTCCTTGACCAGGATCTGAACCCGCAACCCAGGGATGTGTCTTGACCAGGAATCAAACTGGCAACGTTTTGTTTTGCAGGACAACACCCAACCAACTGAGCCACACCAGCCAGGACACAATGGTGTTTTTGCTACAGCCTTGTAGTATAGTTTGACATCAGACAGCATGACACCTCCAACCTTGTCCTTCCTCAGCCCAGAACAATGAAGACATGCCAGCTCACCTCACATGCACATCTTCGGGATGAGGGAGGAAACCCGAGTACCCACAGCAAATCCACACCAATCTGGAGAGAATGTGCAAACTCCACAGACAGTGGCCCTGGCTGGGCATCTATTTTTTTCTCATCAAAATTATAATCAAATGACATTGAATGAAACAACATTATTCAAGGACTTGATATATCTAGCACGTAATAGATACTTAATACGTATCAGTTGATTGAATAAAAGGTAGCAGGTTAACTTTGACCAGGAATAGGGTCCACTTCTTCCTCTGAGAGTGGAAAGAGAAAAGGATGGGAGCTGATACAAATAAGCACGCCCCTGTGTTCTTGGTGCTTTGGGGAGGAAAGTTGTCCGCTGAGAGAGTTTGCAGGCAGAGAGATTGGAAGAAAGTGGCGGAGGCTGAGGCTCTAAGTTGTTCCTCAGTGAAACAAGAGACGTGCTGATACGGGTTGAAGGGCTGACTGGCTGTAGGGAGAACCCATCTGATATTGGAACCATAAATTCACAATGTCAAACTCCACTTATTTGCAAGATATGGACACTCATCCATTTGGGTAAAAGATCAGAGAAAAAAGATTGTAGGACTGATTCTAAATAGGGAACTTTATTTTTTTTAATTAAGGATGGCTGCTGTAATAGAATCAGGTCGTCGTCAATCAAAATATGTAATAATTAGGAATCATTGCCAGTGGCTTAAAATATTTAAGCAGAAGATTATTACCCTACATATTTGCATAATTTTTTTAAGATTTTAAAAAGATTTAAGATTTGGCCTGTATATACCTCGCTCTAATTGCTGTCACTATAATGAAGCGTTGCTGCCTCTCACCCATGTCCCAGACCTGTTGCAATTCCAAACTGGTTTACCTAGAGACCTTGACACTGCCTCAAGTATGTAACATAAAATTTCTTTATGACTTTCTCCCAAAGGTCCTGCAGCCATTATCCAGAGTTCTGTCAACTAGAAAGGGGCACTACCCAGACAGTAGCTCTGGAGAGTCAGAGTGCCGCTGTAAGACAAGTCAGATGGGGAGTTTAGGGCACGGGGTTGGGAGATCAATGGAATTTCAGCTTGAGTTCATATCAGAATAGGCCCAGTGAGTTTGCAAATACACCGTGAATTTATTCCTTGTTTAAAAAAGGGGTAAGGTAAGGTTTACATTAGCAGCAGAAAAAATGCTTAGGTATAAATGTAAACAAAATATATGCAGGATCTGTACATTGAAAACTATGAGATACTGATGAAAGTAATCAAAGATCTAAATAAATGGGGGTATAGTGTATTCACGGGTTAGAAGACACAATTTTATTAACATAATTCTCTACAACTTGATCTTTAGATTTTACACAATTCCAATCAATTCCAGCAAGAATTTTGGAGATACCAATCAGCTGATTCTAAAATTTATATGGAAAGTCAAAGGAACTAGAATAAGCAAAATAATACTTAAAAAGAACAAAATGAGAAAACTCACACTACCTCATTTCAAGACTTACTATAGCCCTGACTGGTATGGCTCGCCGGGTTGGGCACTGTCCCTCAAACTGAGAGGTCATTGGTTTGATTCCCACTTGGGACACATGCCTGGGTTCAGGCCAGGTCCCCGGTTGTGACAGTGCATCAGATAACTGATCGATGTTTCTCTCTCTTTCTCCCTCCTTTCCCCTCTCTCTAAATATAAATAAAACCTTTTTAAAAAAGACTTACTATAAAGTGTAATAATTAAATCAAGATAGTGTGGTATTGGTGCAAAGATAGACAAGAGACAGAAAAAAAAGCCCCCAAACACAGTCAACTGATTTTTGACAAAAGTACAAAGGCAACTGAATGGAGAAAAGAACAAAGGCAACTGAATGGAGAAAAGAAAGTATTTTTAACAAATACTGCTGGAAAACTGGATATCTATATACAAGAAAAGAACCTTTACACACTTTTTGCAAAAAATAATTAAAAATGAATCATATACCCAATTATAAATTATACAACTAATAGAAGAAAATATAGAAGAAAATCTGCATAATCTGGCATCATAAAAGGTATCACACTATTAGGAGAATAAAAAAGACAGCCCACAGACTGGGAGATGTTACAAATCACATATCTGATAAAAGACAATTCCAGAGTAAAGAGTTCTTAAAACACATCAATAAATAAAAAGGTTAAAAACAGGCAAAAGATCTCAACAAACTCTTCACAAAGTTATACAAAAATTAGCAAATACATTCACAATAAAAAAAATCAAATAACCCAATTAAAAATGGGTAAAGGATTTGAATAGACATTTCTCCAAAGAAAATATACAAATGGCCAACTAGTATATAAAAAGTTGCCCAATGTCACTAATTGTTAGAGAAATGTATGTCAAAACCATAAAATATCACTCACACTTATTTGGAAACTATCATAGATCAGAAAAGACTTAAAGAGACATGACAGCTAAATGCAATGCGGGGTCCTGGAACAGAAAGAGGACAGAGCGGATAAACTGATGAAATCCAAACGAGGTCTATAGTTTAATATTATTGTACCAATGTTCATTTCTTAGTTTTGACCAGTATAATATGGCTTTTTACAGGGTGAGGCAAAAGCAGGTTTACAGCTGTAAGTACACAAAACAGAGAGTTTATTCTTGTATTACTGTTTATTATTGTATTATTTTCCATATGAAGAACTGTAAACCTACTTTTGCCCCACCATATATATATATATATATTAGTCTGCTAGGACTGCTATAACAAAGTACCAAAGATTGGGTGGCTCAAACAATAGACATCTATTTCCCACAGTCTCGAAACTGGAGAGTCCAAGATTAAGGTGCTGGCTGATTCAGTGAGAGCTCTCTTCTGAGAGAGAGAGAGAG